>LSSL01002901.1:0-37070 GCA_001953115.1 Smittium mucronatum | reverse complement strand
AATATTCTGAAAAATAATTATAAATATTTTTTAGTAACACAGATTAATTTAGCTAGATGATGTTATTGTGAAACAATATGATTTCTGAAATTAGCCATTTTACACAGCCATAAATTTTTTTACTATCATTGGCTAAATTTATAAATTTTTAACTATTATTCAAAAATCTAAATCGACTCTTTAAAAACCCTTATAAATAAATATATTAAAAATTATCAATAAAATCTCGAATTTAAACACCGATAAATGCGTGTAATTACCACCGCGTTTAAATTTATCATCAAATTTTATATTTATGGGTATTATATTTCAGACCATACAGCTATAAAATTTTATCAAAGGATTTCGAATATGACTCATCATTTTCCAGCTCAGTTAAAAATTCTTAAGGATAATTTTTGAATAAAAAAAGAAAGAATATATGCTCTTTTTAGAAAAATAAATACAAATAGAAAAATAAACAGGCATTTTTATTTAATCCCAGTGAGAGGAGAAAGTGAATTTCGACTTGATATACATTTGAAAATTATTTATACTAAACTGTATTTTAAATAAAAACCAATAAGATAATAGGAAAGGTTGTTTTAGTAATTAGAATATATCAAGTTGGTGCTGTAAATAAAAAATAGCTATTTTTGGAACTTTAACTCTTAGAAAATAGAGTGTGGCTTTTTGAAAAATCTCTTCTGTTTTTTCGGGAAATTGTATCATTTCTTTTGAAGAAAATTGCATTCGAATAAGGCAATTGGGCTCATTTTTTGCGTTTTTTTTTTCTGGGAAGAAATTCGGATCTCGTAAGGAAGCTATTCACACGTTTAATTGTATTTCTGTTATTTTACCTTATCACTTTTTAATATAAAAATCACTTTTAAAACAAAACCTCATTTATATTTTACAACAAATTAACTCATAAATGTTGTTTTTTTGCTTTTTTATCTAGAAATTATCAAGCTAAAATCATAGTTATACTTTTATTGAAACTAAAATAACTATAAAGTTTTTTTTATCAAATATATAGCAGTTTAATATAAATTCACCAATTTTTAGCGTTATCCATCTCGCATTAAGCCATTGGATTATTTCCTCGAGTGAATATTTTGTTCCAATTTTCCCAAAATTTACACAAATTTCACTTGATATATCAACCTTATAATTCATATATTTTTCTTATCTTTTCTATATTACTGAAATATTAATGGCTAATAAAAGAGTATTATTATTTTCATTAAATAATTTAGGAATATCTAAAGACTTGTTATGAATATTTTAAAATTAAAAATATCAACTCTAGTGTATGATTTACCCAAACACAGCTAATTATACGGTTTTAATAAATGTAAAAACTTTTCAAAAGATGAAGTAACGGGATTTTATACTCTTTTTGTAGCTACGTGTAAAGTTTTTTTAAGATAGATAATATATATTAGATTGATTTTTTTGCCTTCCATTCCTAACGAATCTTTATTAAAAACCCCTAATTTTTCTAATAATTTCCAGGGTAATTATTTTTTCTCTAAAGAATTTCTATTTCTAAATGATAATTATATTTCATCTCAATTAGCTCACTCATATTTTCTGAACATTTATTATTCGATTTTAATAATCATCTTTTTTATTAAATTGAGAAATTTTATTTCCTCCTCTATATTTATCCAATTGAACTATATCCAAATTTTAATTAATAAAAAATTTCATATATAGGATCTGGAAAATACGAAAATCCCCAATTTTTAAATTTTTTTTCCAGAAATATATTTTAAATTTTGGCATTTTACGATTTTATTTCTTCTATTTTTTGTAAAAATTGTCCTCTGTAAAAAAAATTTGCTGCTTATCAAAGTTTTTTTTTAGTTTTTTTCCTCTCACCTCCATGCTGTGTTCCTGGGTATAATGAATTTGTATTGATAATTCTTAGAATTTGAGATATCATTGATTATCGCCTACTTAACCCTTTTCATAAAATTCATCATAAAATCTAAATTTTTGGTTTAGACTATAAATTAATCGTTTTGATTAAACTTTTTATAAAAAATATCCATGAATCGATTTTTTCGGTTGGATAAATCCCAAAAAATAACGCGATTATATTTATTTATCCCGAATTTGCGGATTTAAATAAATCAGCAACAAAATCTTTTGATTTTAAATTAAAAGCGTGTAATGAGGTTATCAGAATAGAGAATCTAACTTAATGAATTTTTTTTCGGAAAATATCACAGTTATCACTCAAATTATTTTCTGTTTCTAAATACATATTTTAATCAAGATTTAACTCGGCAAGTCTTTCGGGAAGATTTTTTTATCTTTAATTATTGAGATTTATACTCTTTATTTTCCAGACACTGATTGCGTCTATATCCCATGGTGTGCATAACATCGGGGCGATGATTTTTTAGTGCCCTTCATTTTATATCAATGATCATTTTATTTAGAAAAATTTCCAGGATTTACTATGGTTTTTTTTAAATCATGTTACCTATTAAATTAAGACCTAATATATTCCACGAATAGTTTTAATTCTTAGATATTACAAAATTTCCATGTTTTTTTAAACATAAGTCAAATTTTTTCCATAGTTAGGAATAATAAATCTTGCTGCGATTTTTATTCATATACTAAAAAATTATATCGATCATTTTATATTGTTCTTTGTTCAATAAAAAAAAAACTTATAGCCAATTATTTATACTCAAAGATTTTATTTATTGAAATTTAATCCAAATTATTATTAGCAATGTATCTAATCAATTAATTTGTATAATATTTAATTTTTTAAGGCAAAAAATTCATTAAAAAACCAAAAATGGAGTAACTAAAAAAGTATAATAAATTTCATAATTTTACTTATAATTTTAATAGTTGACAACTTTTGATAATACACTTAAATCCTTAGCTTCAGAAAAAACTTGAAATTTACTTTTTATTACAAGCTGTATTCTCCGATACTTTGTGTATATTAAACCAGAATTTTCGCTTTGTAAATGATTCGGATTGATGATAAATAAATATGAACATGTTTTTTATAATATAGAAATTCGGATTTGGATTATATAAGTGTTTTCCGTTTGAAGGATTCGAGATTAAAATAGTGATAATATAAGTTTTTATTTGTAAAAAAATACCTTCTATCATTTTTTAATTATCGCAGATCGAAACGATAATTCCCCAAATGAAATTTAGTTAAATGCTTGAAAGTTCAAAATTCTATTATGAAGGATTAAGGGGTTGAGTTTTATTAATTCAATAATATTTATATTTGAGTTTTCTAAACCGTGTATTGGGATTTTATTATTATATTGGTATTAGAGGCTTGTTATATAATTTTTTTACTGCTACTGAAGCTTAATTTTAACCGTTTTTTAAAAGAATTTATGGAAGAAAAAAAGTTGTATGCTAAATATTTTTTATCTTAATATTCAAGATTTTGAATAAGATTTTACTTGTTAATAATATAAAAAAAATTGAAAAAATTGACTTTTTTGCAATTAATTTGAAATATGACTATTTTTTTCAGCTTTTAATATTTTATATTACTAGAAAATTATCTTGATGGAGTATTTTTAACGAATTAAATAATTAAACTAGATAGTCTTTTGAGTTAAACCGAATTAATTTTGGACTTTTCTTTATCCAAAATAAGTTAAAATAAAGTTTTAGAATTAATTTAGTGCCCAATTATGAATTAAATAATCAGATAAAATATAAATATATTAGATTAAAATTTTAAAAAGTGGCAAATATATATTAAAAATGAATTTAGATTAACTGAAACTTTTATTTCATAATTTTAAATTAATTTTTAAAAGCACCAGATATGATGATATTGTAGTGTGCTTGGAATAAATTGACCCATATTAGTCAAATATGTTTACATAATAATTTTTACCGATTAAAACTTGTGATTTGCGATGAATAAGATAGAATTTATACAGGATAATTCTCGTTATTAATGGATTATATAACTTTTTTTTTTTTGAAAATATTAAATATTAAATTGATTAGATAAGAAAAAGAGTCTTGGTAACATTAAAATAAGTGGTATAATGGCTTGATCACAAGGAAGATTATATTTGGTAGCAAAAATTTGATTATATTTTTTCATTCTTACTTATTTTCAATTATAACAAGTAACAATATTTAAGTTTCTTGGTTTTTTCAAAAATGGAATTACGTATAGAAATTTCGTATTTAAAGAAATGGGGAGTAATAATTAGTTCATTCTATTATTCTACCTTTATTGACTTGGATGTGATCTAAATTGCTATTAACCAATGTTTTAAAATGTAGAAAAAATTCATTTAAGACAATATCAGGCATGTCATGCCATTCCTTAATATATTTGACAGTTATTAAATGTAGGGTATTATAAAATATTCTCAATATGTTAATGGAATAATTTTTTTAATCTAGTTTTTCCAAAATAGACTCAAAATTACCAAAAAAAAAAAATCGGTATCTTCATAATTTACCTTATTTATCGAATTAAGTTTTGGGTTTTTTTTTAGTGCAATTAATTAAATATGATGATTTCCCTATTGCCTATAAAAAAGTTTAAAAAATATTTTCACTCGATGGAGAATGTGGGGATCGAACACACGGCCTCTCGCATGCAAAGCGAGCGCTCTACCACTGAGCTAATTCCCCGATGAAATTAAACGTTTTTTAAATATTAAAAAAATATAAATAAAATAGTATTTGTAGTGTAAAATAGACACTTTTTATTTGAGTAATAATATGACAAAAGATCCATCATTTATACGAAGGAGAAAATTTTAGGAGGCAATTTTTGTCTAAAAGGGAGAAAATTAGGACTTCTAGGCTCACTTATTTTATTTCCTTTCAGGGGCTAAAAGTTCCAGCAGCTTGATAAAACTTAAACATCTAAACAATTTAGTGTGGAAAGACCAAGTTGAATGGTCTCTAAAATCAAGAGTTGGTTAAAAAAAAAAAAGATGTTTCTGGGATATGGCCTTGAATTTGGGCCCATGAATATTAGAAAATTCTCGCAAGGTAATAATAGATTTTTACCAAACCATTTGGGATCTTGGGTGTTATTGGCACTTGTTCAATGCGAAATAATAATATTGTCTATGGGTGAGAAAAACATTTTACTGCTACATTGTGCAACCTTTAGACCGTAATTAAGAAAAATACATCGTTTGGAACAAAATATTCTGCCTCATACTTAGGGGTGGGGGGGGGGGTACCACATTTTCTAATAATGGGTATCATTAACAGAACCCAGCTGTTAAATTTCTCTCCCCTTCTGGAAAGACCAAGTCAAAAAAAAAAACAGGCCTACGTTCCAGACGAAACAAAAACGAATTCCATTTAAATTCCGAGCCAATAGGCTTTATCCTCTGCCACATCAGTTCATATAAATAAAAACAGTTGCTTTTATAGCAAATCATAGCCAAATATGAATTTGGTGTCCGGAAGAATCATTCCAATTTCCATAGGCTTTCAAAAACCTAGCCGCGGAGGGAAGGCTCTTCTTATCAGTTTGTAAATCAATTTTACATCGGAACCATAATAACAAAAAGATTGTGCACCCATATCTCTTCTTCCCACCTGCACTCAAATACTTACCTAATCATTAAGATCTTTGGAAAAAAAAAAGTTACCTTCCTTTAAAGCCCTCTCAACTTTTCAAGAAAAAAAAAAGTATGATTCAAATATCCAGAGCGCTACACATTGCCCCTGCGAAGAGACTGTTATCCGTATTCGCAATCAATTCCGCCCCTGATGGTTCTAACAAGATGCCTTTCGAAAAACAACAGCCTATCAAGTTGGGCGACAAGAAGCTGCAGGCCAAAATTGAGAGCAAATTGCTCGATTCAGAGAATAAAATGCTTGATTCTAGCCAGGAAACCAAGATCCCTATGAAGGATCATGAGTACGAGCCTTTTGAAAACAATACAAACCCATCTACAGGAGAAATTGGTGGTCCTAAAGGCCCCGAGCCCACTAGGTATGGTGATTGGGAGCGCAAGGGAAGAGTTAGTGATTTTTGAAAAAAAAACAACCATTCCATACCTGTGTTTTAAGTTATTTTGTAAAATAGAATACTAATTCAACTCTTTTCTTTTCTTTTACTTTATCATTAATTTAATTTTTTAGTGCTTAATACTCTATTTTTCCCCAGTCTCATAAATCACAAAGTAGTACAAAATATTTCAATTGGTAATATTAATGAAGTTAAAATGTTGAGTCCAAAAGAGTCAAATTGCTACTTTGATTAAATCAAAAATAAAAATAAAAATAAATCAGACGTTTAAAGCTTAGGCGAAATCAGCAGTAGCCTTGGCCATAGTGCTGGATGATCTACTAATTGGATCTGTCATGTAAAAGTTCTTGATGGGGTACACGAACTCTGAGGCTGGTTTAGATTTACTATCCCCGGTCTTAGATGATAAGTTCTTCAAACCGAGCTTGGCAAATTCTGCAGAAACGGATGTCAATGAATCGTCATAAGAGTTCAATGTGGGTGAAACATCGTTCATACGCGATCTCAATTCTGATATGTTGTTGTATGGGAGAGTCATTCCGATAAATTCAGAAAGGGCTCTAATGATCTGCCAGTCTTCACGTGAGCTACCTGGAGGATTGATAGCAGCTCTGGTTACTTGCGAGCGACCTTCAGCATTAACAAAAGTTGATGCCTTTTCAGTGAAAGCAGCGCCAGGAAGTATCACATTAGCTAGATGAGCTCCCTTGTCACCATGGTGTCCTTGATAAACAACAAAGGTATCTGAGTTGATAGAGCTATCGCCCTCAAGCTCATCTGCACCCAACAAGTATACGAACTCCGAAGCAGCGGCGTTGCTATTGACATTTGGAGTAAATCCTATATCATAAGCTGCTGTTCTGCTAGCATAGTTTTGTAGAACATTGAATCCGTTCCATTCTTCAGTAATGAGATTTGGAATATTCAATGCAAGTTTGGAAATTTTAGAAATGGTTTGATCAGCATTAGAAAGTTCAGAAACAGCGCTTCCGACAAGAATCATTGGGCGCTTGGCTTCTGCAAGAACTTTAGAGAATGGGTGGGAGCCATTCAACAGGGAATCTATAGCTGAAGGATCAGTACCAATGTGTGAATATTTGTAAGTCAAATCGGAAGGATTTCCTATGAGTCCTACATTCAAATTATTGTATAGATATGCCTTCCTGATTCTGATGTTAAGAATAGAAGCCTCATGACGAGGATCTGAACCTATGATGAGGAGAGCATCGGCATGTTCAGTTCCGACAAGGGTAGTATTAAGCAAATAGTTAGATCTAATATCAATATCAAATGCAGGAGCAGAAGAGTTATTAGTGGAATCGACCTTCAAGTTCTCACATCCAGCGGCATTAAACAGATCTTTCAAAGCAACGAGTGATTCAGAATCGGCCATATTACCGGCAATAGCAGAAATTCCGTTAGGTGAGGTGTTTTGGAATTTGGTGGCAATTAATTGTAAGGCTTCGGACCAAGTTGCAGCAACAAAGCGGTCATTAACTTTGATAAGTGGGTTGACCAGACGTTGATTCTTTAAACCATCATAAGAGAATCTGGTTTTGTCATTAATCCATTCTTCGTTAACCTCATCATTAGTTATTGGCAAGATGCGCATGACCTCATTTCCACGAGAGTCTACCCTGATATTGCTACCGATGGCATCCATAACATCAATGGATTCAGTTTTCTTGAGTTCCCAAGGACGGGCCTTAAAGGCGTATGGCTTGCTAGTAAGAGCACCAACTGGGCACAAATCAATGATGTTTCCAGACATTTCAGTGCGTAAAGCTGAGCTGATATATGTACCGATCTGAAGATCATTACCGCGACCAGTTGTACCAAATTCAGGAGCGCCAGCAACCTCATTCGCGAAACGCACACATCTAGTGCATTGAATACATCTGTTCATGACGGTTTTAACAAAAGGACCAATATTTTTATCCTCGACAGCACGTTTGGGTTCAAGATAACGACTTCTATCACCACCATAACGCATTGATTGTTCTTGCAAATCACATTCACCAGCCTGATCACAAATAGGGCAATCAAGAGGATGACTTGATAAAAGGAATTCCATAACAGCTTCACGACTTGATTTGATTCTCTCGGAAGTAGTGATTACACGCATTCCAGGAGATACTGGCATAGCACAACTGGCGGCAAGCTTGGGGCTTTTTTCTATTTCTACCAAACACATTCTACAATTACCGGCTACACCCAATCTTTCGTGGTAACAAAAACGTGGGATATCGACGCCAACTTTTTCGGCGGCCTGGATAATGGCAGAACCCTCCTCTATATGAACAGATTTTCCATCAACGAAAAGCTCGATTTCTTTTTTGAACAATGGGGAGGTGGAGAAGGATTTGGCAAATCCTTAATGTAGTAAATTATGCGATAAAAAATAAAAAATAATTAATAGGGATATAAGGCGGAACAAAGAAAACCCCAAACTTCAATTCAATGGAAATGAAAAATTACCTCCATTGAGAGGCTTCCCCAATAGCCTTTTGTTTAAGGCAGCAACCTTGCTGAATCTGGAGAGCATTTGTTACAGCTAATATTTACGATGAAAATCGGGGAAATTTGATTAAGATTCTGGCTTTCGAAATATAGATATTTATAGGGTTCAGGAGGAACTTTCTGACAATAAACCCCTAATCCCACAGTAAGAAAACTCAAAAACAGATATAATTTTGGCTTTTTTTATTATAGAAATAGAGCATCAATGCCGCAGACAATGCTCAGATTTGTTTTTAGAAAAAAAGACACGCTTTGCTTTTTGCAGTCTAATTACATATCGGCCTCCTCCCGCCTGCTGGTCCAATCTAATCTCTATTCAATCATGATCACCGCTACTTTAATAAATGCCTACTATTGGTTGATTAGTTAATTAAAGTGGTAAACATTCGATCTGAGACACGATACTCTAATTAGTTGATTTAATTGGCAAATAACTGATCTATATTTTTATCTGTATGTTTATCCGAAAAATACAAACAACCTTCCAATAATCTCAGCAAATTTTATCTGGCCAAAAAGTCAAAGGATCCAATTGGTTTATGGATACTGAATGAATACGGCCCTGATTAACTGCCATGCCAAATAATTGGCAAAGGAATTGATTCTGTCCCTTTTGATGAATACAAAAATGGCATTTATTGTCCACTGTTTGATTAGTAATCTAATGGTTGGGTTTTCTTTGCAAGTTGACTACTCTGAATTTCACAGTTGTGCTGTGATCGGATTAGGCCATATCAGGAAAATATACTACAAATCACTGCTAATATTTTTTGTGCATAGTGAAAACCCAAGGCTCCGTGTTCAATCTAGACTAGAATCATTTTTTAAATCGCATCCATCCCACCCAACATACCTAATTATTTTAAAGGTGTTTTTTTAACTCTTAAAACCCCTGATGGGTTAATTTTCAACACCGTTACTCTATAAGACGCTTTGTTTAGCCTGTTCTGAGATAAATTTATGAAAAATTGACTTATTAGTTCAATTTAAATTACTTTATTTACTTGTTACAATCTATAAAATATAAAACGTTTTAAAAGTTATTGGCTAATTTTCCTGTGGTTCTATAAAATGGTTTCATACCGAAATTACCTATTTATATAATATTCTGTTTCACTTCGATCTATTTGTATTATCTAGCAGTGAATGTTTACACCTTTTCTATGGAAGTTTAAAAAAATAAATGAAAAAAGGTAATTTTTATTTGGTATTAGTACATCAAAATAAAAGGTATCGGGGTTTACACTTTTATAAAACCCTTGAACCAAATAAAAAACGGATTTTTATAATTACATAAAATCAATATCCAGTTTTACTAAAACCAATGTCCTATTTTAATAAATAAAATACCCCATTTTAACAAAACATATTCCACACTATATTAAACACAATTTCCCGAAAGAAAAAAAAATAGCGGTGATTTTAAAATTTAAAACTATATATTTTTCTTTTAAATGAGATTTTTTCTAATAAAAGTCTAATAAAATAATATATTATATTTACAATGTACTTTTTAGCTTTACCCTTAAGTTTATTAGTGTAGATTGTAGTAAAGATGAAAATGATTATTATTTTAATTGGCCAAAAGATATCAATTAAAATTATGGTAAATATTTTGGTGGGATATGATGTATCTTTAAATTAGTTAACCTATTTAAAAAAATTGTTTTTATACGCGTGAGCACATATATATATATATATAAATATATATGTATGTGCGTGAATAAAAATAATTACACACACTTAAATTTAGTAATATTTGTGTTACTTGTGTAAAATGTCTCTGTTTTTTTATAAAATCAATATTACAATAAATATTTACAGAAAATCTTTTTGAAATAGTTAAGGGAATTGAGTTGAATTATTTTCTATCTCCCAGTGAAAAAATTTATTGGGAGAGAGTATTTAATTTCAAAGTACAACATGAAAAAGTCACTTGTTTTAAAAATTAAATTATCACGGGTCAAAAGAACTAACATTTGTAAGTTCGATAAGTTATATTAGGCTATATAAAAGGGATATTTTTGAGTGTTTAATTAATTCACTGATAATATCAAAAAAGTTTAAAAAACTATATTATTTATCAAATTATTCATTAATTTTATTTATAAGTATCTAAAAAAATTCTTCTACGGCTTATTTTATTTTTAATAATTTCATTTTACTAGAAACTGGACATGTATTTATATAAAAACATTATTTTCATATTTTTATTAGATATTTTTTTATTTATAATTTACAAAATGATCACCACTATCTACATTAGTAAGTGTGGATTTTTTTTTGGTAAAAAAAAAGTAACTTTCTGAAATTACCAGTATTTTACTCATAATATTATTCAAGTCATCCAAGTTCTTATTTTTTTGAAAAAACTAATCAGTTGGGAAATTCTGATGAAAATCGAGAAGAAAAATCCAGCATAATATAAAGAGTTAATAAATATATATATATAAAACGCAAAATTCGGCATTCAAATGGAATAATTTCACATGAGTTGCAAATTTATAATTCGCAGGTAAATTTTTATGCAAAAAATACATTCTTGGAACTCTCAACACTAAATAACTTATTTTTTCTACTTAAAAATATAATTGCAATAAAAATGATATGAAAAATATGATCTCATAATTATCAATACACTTTTAAAGGGGCCAAATATTAAAATTGTTGGAAATTAAAATTAAATCGCAAAATTAGAAGGTAGAGCTTTCATTTTAAAAAATACAAATACAAATCAATGCAATGAAATGAAATGAACGGATTATAAAAAAATAATTTAAAATGGCAGCTAAAAGAACAGAAACAGATTATTAAATAATGAAAGGGGGTTTTTTAGAGATTTTTCAAATATTAACAATAGTTTTCAAATGTTTTTATACGAAAAAGGTATGGATCTTGATTTAATGGAACATAAGGATATTAAACCTATAAAAGAAGGCTACAATTTATTTTTTAGGAAATATATATTAAAATGTATCTATTTTTTCAGAAATATCTATAAAAGGAATGATTTTCTACCAAATCAGAATAAACCAGTTTAATAACATCTTGCTTAATATTTTTTTTAAGCGACGAATCACTTTCTAAAACATGAAAACTATAGCTTTAAACAATGCTGCTATACATAATAAGAAGATAAAGGAAAGCCATTTTTCTCAATATGTAAATCAAAATAATTTTTTTATGTTTCTTATCCGCATTTAAACCTAGCAGAAGAGGTATTTTGGGGTTTTAAATCAATAGATAATAGATCAAAAAATCCTTAGATTCTTTGGGAATATGAAATCACGATTCTAGAATTTTTTTGAAATATTTTCTGCAATTTATATAGCAATATGAGATAAGAGTTTAAATATTCAGAAATCTAAACAAAGAACTTTTCGGTCAGTTTTTTTAGTCACATTAATTACAAATATATGTTTCCATTGGTCTTACATATTAAAAATATCAAATTATTCAGTCTTTTTGGGATAAAAAGCATATAAATTTCCTATTTCAATTTCAAAATTTGATTCCATTTAATTAAAAATATTGAAATAAACCAAAAATATGTTTGAATTTAAAATACAAAAATTTATTTACAAAAAAAAAAAATTTTTTTTCAAACAGTACCGAGATTTTTAATAAATTTAAATTTATGGAATTTTTGGTTGAAAATAATCTCATAATTATATTTTATTAAATAGCATAACTAATTTTAGCACATAATTATATCCTAGAAAAAATATTACTATAATTATAAGTATTTATCTTTTGGAAAATTAAAATAACAAATATTTTATTTGCATCCCAATCTAAACTAATAAAATAAATAATAAAAATAAAAATGGAAATGGAAATATCGTCCTTTTTTTTTATCAGACCTTTATCGGGAAAAAAGATTTTTTTAAGAAAAATATATAACTCGAAATATGAAAATCATGGCAATTTTTTAAATTTTTATCGGAAAGTGGGATTTAATATAGTAAAGAATTATTTTTGTTAAAATTGGCTATTGGATTTATAAAATATTGAAAAACTTTTTATATTTTGGGTCAAGAGTTTTATAAAAGTCGAAAAATCTGTATCTTTTAAATTGATTCACTAATGTCAAATTTAAATTAATTTTTTTCAAATTTTATTTTTTTATTTTCTATTTTCCCTAGAAAGGGTGAAAAAAAAGAAAAGAAAAGATTACTTTTATTTTAAAAAATTCAGTTCTTGAGTACTTAAAATTATTTTTAAAGAAAAAGGAATTTTTATAATGTATGGCTAAAGAAACAATATGAATAATTAAAACACAGGTTTTGGAAAAAATTTTAGAGCGAGGATAATATTTTGGTTATTTCTTTTGCGTTTATTTAGTGTAGAGTGTAATATTTAAATATATAAAATTATCATATTCAGCGAAAATACATATTATGAAAAATATCTTGTTATAAAATTGGACTTTAAGCAGAACTAATATAAATCAAAAGTAGATTTAATTATGTTAATACCTGAATGGATGCAGCCGTTATAAATATCCGTTTAGTTAATCTCTGCTTTTTTTTTGGTCGTTTATGTTAGCTCTCATTTAAAAATTTGTTGAACTGGCTAAATTTCTTGGATTTATATGAGTCTAATGAGTTTATTTATCAAAAAAAAGGAGAGATTTTTTCTTTTTTTTTATCCCGAAAGTGTTCTGATTATACAAAAATAATAATAAAGTTTTTTGAAGCTCAATAGAGAATATTTTTTAAAAATTATTATTAATTAGAGTTTTTTTTGTTTAAATTTTAGATAATATATATTTATTCGGGTTTGAATATATATAAGATATATTTAAATTATTTGAAAAAAAAATACAGTATACTTTTAGCAATTACTTAAAATAAAATAAGATAATTTTTAAGCTTAATTCATAATTTTTTTTTTTTTTCGAAAGTTAATATATTTAACCAAAAAAATTCAATAAAAATAAGAATTAGTTCTGAAATTACGCAAAAGAAATATTTAGGCATCACCCAAACCAATCCCGTTATTACTAATAAATTGCAAATATATCGAATTTTTTTCCAATTTAATTTGAAAAAAAGAAGTCAAATTTATTATGGAAAGGAAAGAATAATCAAAAAAAAGTTTTCTTTTTTAAATTATCGCGTTTTATTTGAAAAAATTTAGCAGAAAATATCAATAAAAACCCATTAAAGCTAGAAAATACAAAAATATATATAGTTAATATAATTGCTGTTGTCAATAGTTTTCATTTCGCCGATAAAAGCTTCTAGAAAAAAGTAGTTATATGAAAATGAAAGCAAAATAATAATAAAATCTGGTTTATAAGGAGAAAAGGATAGAATCTCGTAACGAAGGTCTTCTATCTTAGTTATATAGATAGAATATGAATAAAAAATTGAAGAAAAAAAGCTTTTATTTTGTAGACTATATTCAATTTATGACGTAAATCAAAACATTTATGGAAAATGTAGAAGATGTATCCGAAGAAAATATTGGTTGAATATTTAAAATAAAAATAAATATAGAAATTGGCTTTAAAAGAAAAAGAAAAAATGATACAATAAAAAAAAAGGCTGTTATGAGTATAAATATATCAGTAAAGCAAATAAAACCAGATAAAGATTAATCAATAATAGTCTAATTGCGTTTTTAATTCACAAAAATTAATTTATGCACCAAAAATCAAAAAGGATCAGTCTGTGTAAATATTGGGGGCTTTTAAATAATAAAAAAAGTAAGTAAATATTGAAAGAAACTTGAAATTTTCAATAAATAAAATAAATAAATTTGACGTATGAAATTTTAAAAAATACAAAAAAATACTAATCCAATATTATTTAAGTCAATCCCAATATTTTTTTTCGATATTTATATTACAACATCAGATGAGAAATACGTTATCTCATCATTGGACAGGTTTAATTACCATCTTACGTCTTGATAAAAAAAAAACATAAAAAAACAGCCTACTCATATTTTGGCTCAGAAGAATCTGAATTTATATTTTTATTCGAGTTTTGTGATTTTTAAGTATATTCTTTTTAATTTTCAGAAAATTAAAGCATTATTGAATTGAAATAGAGGAACTTTTATTGATTATAAATTATAAAAACAAAGTTTAGATTTATATGGATCTGGGCATAAAGCAAGCTTAATAAATGGAATATTAAAAAACAAAAGGGACACCAATTAAAATTTCAAAATTTTACTATACAATCGGGAATGAAAGAAATAAAATAAAATTGGTAGTTATGACACAGTAGATGATACAATCAACAAATAATAAGATTAAAAACAAATTTATATATATAAAATCCTTTTTTAGCATCATTAAATGTTGACATAAATATTATTAGAGTATCAAATGCAATTAAAATTTGCTTGAGTATTTTTTTTATACCAAATAATTTAAATATAGATTCTAAATTTAATTTAATATTAGAAATAATAAATATAAATTTAGCATTATATACTTAATACATGTTAATATTAATAAATTAAGAGTCTGAATAATACCCTTGGGTAACGGATAAATTAAAAATAAGCTGAATAAAATTAACCCATAATTAAATATAGAATTTTTTGTATCTTAATCCTACAAAAAAAATTATTCTTCGATCAAAAGATGTTCTGAATTGTTGAAAAGGATAAACTTTCAGTTCTATAAATAAAGCACAGTAATAGAATGGAAACATATCGATGGGGGATAAGTATTATAATTCTATATCATTTATACAAAAAATTACGATTTATAAGAATATATATATAAATATAAAAGCTTTTTTGTGTATAATAGGTTATTTTTTGAGTTAGATGGTGCGTTAGTAAAAAAAAATAAAAAAAATCATCGCGAATGGTAGCTTGTTCAAAGGATATGACATATTTTCTCAATAGAAAGTTTTTTTCCTTGAGTGATTAAAAAATATTATAAAAGTTAAATACAACAGCAAGAAAAAAAACCAAAATTAGAACTTATTAATTTATCTATTAATTTTTTTTTTACAATTAATTGCAATTAAATGGTTTCATCTAACCCAAGTCAGAAACATTCTTCTTGATAACCAAATAGGAAAAATTTCAAAAATTTTGGTAAATTTCAAGGATTAAATTGTAAATTTTTTGGAAAAAAACATCTAATTGATTGAAGGGATTTTTATTAAGGAGACTCAAATATCTTTCTAAGGACTTTGATGAATTTTTTTTTTTTAAATCCAGAAAAAAAATCTGATGATTTATGACTTTCTTGTTTGACTTTTTTTAAAGAAAAAAAGAATCAGATGATTTTATGTATTTTATATAAAGACTTAAATTAAAACTAAAGCGCGTCAAATTTATAATTTTTTTTGAATAAGTTGGAAGAGTCAGAAAATTAAAAAAAGATAATAAATTTAGAATAAAAACCAAATATGAAATAATTAAAATAATTTTGAATTTTATTTATTTATTAAATAATAAACAAATATGAGTTCACAGAAAAATATAACTCATATTATTCCAAAAAAAAATTTGGAATGTTTTGTAAATAAAAAAGCTAAAAATTTAAATTAATGAAATATATATATGTACTAGTAAAATTTTTGAATTTTGGATTTTAGTGTAAACGAACACAACACTAATAATATTTCTCTTTGAGTGGTAATAGAAAGTATGAAATTATATCTTACTAAATATTTTTTTTGGAAGAAGCCCAACGAAAAATATATAAGATGATTTATATTAATATAATTTCGTAAAGTATATTTTTTTCAATTTTTAAAAAATTAGTATTGGATAATATAATAGTTTAATCAAAGACTGCAGTAACAGTAGCAGTATTATATGTTTTAAGTGTTTAATATTTAATTAATTTATTCTCTCATTAACTTATATTCTATTTTAGGGGGTTTAAATCAATAGTAAAGATATAAATTATAAGTTCAAATATTTCTTTTAATTATTTTTCTCAGTTATTAATGCTATTATGATATTATTAGAGACTTTACTTAATCTACCGTCCCATATGTATATTAAAGTACAAAAAAAAATCATTTTTCTCAAGTTATTAATACAAATAGGAAAAAAATGATAAATAACTTATTTAATTGCGAAATTTCTTTGAAATCACGTTCTAAAAAAAATAATAATTTGACTAAATATAATTTCCATTAGTAATTATAATAAATTCATATTAATACTCGTAAAGACATATTTTTTTATTATTAAAAAATTTATTTCAATTTTACTCATTAAATACTTAGAGTTCTTAATTGAAAAATTCCTTTAGTTTTTCATGTATATTTATTATATTATAGAAATTTTTTTATGTTATAAAATCATATAGTGGAAATTTTATCATTTAAAATTTCTAGAGGTAATTAATTAATTAACAACTAAAAGAATTGTTACTTTTTATATTAAGATATTCGAATAAATAAATTAGCGCGCTGTTAATAATAAAGCTTTAAATTTAAATGATTTCAATAAATACGTCTTGAATAATAAAATATGATATTAAAGCCTATGTTGAGATTTTATTAAATAGATTTAAAATTGTCTTAGCTTATTCTTATTTCGTTCTTACATATTTAAAACACAAAATATTTCTTTTTAAGAAAAGAAAAATAAAATTTACCATATTAAAATATTTCTATAAATCGATTCGAAATAAAAAAAAAAGTTTTAAAATTATCATTTGATTTTTTTATTATTATTAAAATTGTTATACTAGCTAAAAGCAGATGTATTGGAAACCTTTTTTCAGGGTTGATAATTAAATATTGCTTTAGAATTTTTTTTAATTTTTAAAAAATTAACGAGCTTAACATGATAACTTTTGGTTGGATTATAAAGCTATTAAAATGTTTTTCTGATTATATAATTAATATCATTACACAGTAAATTTTGAGGACAAAAATAAGATTTTAAAAAATTATATTCTATGGAGAATCGAGAGATACAGAGAGGATAATAGTTATCATGAAACTCAAAAAATATTATAATCTGTTAACTTAGAAAGCTAAATTAGAAACTCTGATATTTATGACCCTCAAATTTCAATTTAATTTCTAAAAAATCTGTGAATTTTTATTTTAAGCTTGGATTTCGGATGGGAGAATTCGATAAAATATATCAGGTTTTAGAGAAGGATCTTATAAAATATAAAATAATAAGAGGCGGAAAGCCCAAGTTTGTACCCAATAATAAGATCTTTACTATACAGACTTGCCTTAAAAATCGATTTGGATTAGACAAAACGGGGAAAGATTTTGACACATAGCCTTTTTCAATTTTTACATTGATTTATTGCACAGAAATTGTGGTTAGGAAAAACATATTAAAATTTTTTATATCCCTATGAATTTTTTTTTCAATTTCTTCAATTCAATACCTTATAAATAATTTTATTGTTGCATTGATAGTAGATTCAATATTTTTTTATATAAACATTCAAGAGGATCCTTCCAAGACGGGATAAAAATTATTCCAGAAAACACTATTGTTGCTGCATAAAAAGAGAGATAACATTATAATAGATTGTTGGTGTGTGTTGTTTAGCCCAGTTTTCAGGTATTCTAATCATGATTTATCATTTTCGAAAAAAATTCCCCATTGATTTTAGAATAAAATACACGGGTAATAATGATGAATGTTTGGTTGTGGATGGTAAAGTATATGTAGGAATATATTAAAAAAACAGGTCAGTTATAAAAAAAAAAGTAATCAATTTAATGTAAAGATTCACTCGAAAACTTTTATAAGCTTTTTTGAATCCCAAGCTAGCTCATTAGACCCATCTTTCTCGGAGAATATATAATAGCGCACTCCTGATCACACTGAAAGGATAATAGTTGAAAATTTTTCGGAAGAATTAAAAACCTGTCCGAAAAAACAAGGAATAACCATAGGTTTTCGTTATAAAATGACTAAACTCTTACGATGTATACATTTCTTACAAATTTACATACATCTTAGCATACACTGAAATTGTATGATATAAAATTTTATGAAATAATCAGGATATAAGAAAAGCAATGAACAGCTCGAAAAGAAAAAAAAATAACTAAGACCAATATATAGGAAAATTAAAAGTATTTACAGGGATTAGTCGAGATTTAAAGGCGATATTCGCTCTGTTTACACCAAAAACAGAGATTGAATAGATTTAGAAAGATATATACCTCTTCAGAGCCTTTATAAGTTATTCTGAATAATCTGGATAAAAATAGTAAATATTTTTTATTTTTATTTAAAACTAATATAATTTTATATCATTCAATATAAACCAATTGATATGAAACAAATTTCTTAAAGTCGTTCTTTCAAATTCTGATTAATGATTTATCACTTTAAAAATACAAAACATTATGATGATTTTTTTCTGTATAAAATGGTGAAAAATTCTTTATATTATTTAGATATATCTCACGTCCTTAACAATTCCTATTTTTATAATATACAGCCAGATATTTTCGGAAAATTTTGAATATAATTACAGTTGATTCTTAAGTTTTAATTACTTTGTAATTTATTGGGTAAATTAAATAGATATTTATTTATATAAAATAAAAACAATCTTATAATAGAACTGCAAACAAAGGAATCCGAAAACAAAATAGCAGAATTTTTTTTTTCACTTAAACAGATATAGCATTCATTAATTTTAGATTAATTAATAGCTATAGCTAAAAATAATTTTTCAGAAATTCTAATATTTATTTTTATTTTAATCAATATTAATTACATATTTACAAATTTTCAAGAATATATCACAGATCAGGTTTATTCAATACTTCATGTAAGATTTGAATAGGAAAGAGATGGGATGTAAATATAAGGGGTTTAATTTTATGCTCAAAGTATATCTTTGTTAAGGTGTAAAAGTGATATAAATGCTTTAAAAATAAATAATAAAATATTATATACAAATGAAATCAAATTGTGTCTTATAAAATTTCCATCATATATTAGGATAGAATCATTCAATTTTTTTTTTAAATCTTTCATTATATTATTATATGTTGGCTTTTAATCATAAGTATGCTAAGAATCTATGAATAATCCTTTTTTTTTTTTCAATTTTATTTATTTAAAATACCCTCTGTTTGTTATATTAGGAAAATAAATATTCTGCACTAAAAATATTGCTATATTATATTAGAACTACGAAAAACTGCCAAGACTTAAGATAGGTAAAATAAATCACAATTTTTTTATTTAAGCAGCTTAAATACTATAAGATAAGATATTTTTATAACCGAATTTGGTCTAGCCTCAATAAATAATGGTTTATACCAAAACAGCTTTATTCATTTATTATATTACGTTTTTTATTCTCATTTTGAGTTTATTTTATACATTATTACTAGACAAAATTATATCAATCATGGTATCTATTCTATCATAAATTCTAATAATAAGGGTTTTCACATATAAAAAATTTAATCATCAAGTATAATCAGAATGATTATTGGGACTAACCATCCTTGGAAGGATATCTTACTTTTTGGTTACCATTGATATCACATTTAGGAATAAAAAGAAAAAGTCAAATAAAAAAGTTTGGATATCTCCTTCCCCCATTAATAGCCTTTAATTTAGGCTACCCAAGATATTGAGTAAAATCATCATAATTTTTTTTTAGGCACGAAAAAAAAAGTAGACATAATGATTAACTAACACAAATAATTTACTGGGTCTTCATTTAAAAATTAATTATCAATCATATTGTTTATTTTTCCATTGAATAATAACCAAAGAGCTATATTAAAAAGTTGGTTTAACTGTTTATTAATCAATTTTGTTAATAATAAATGATATTTTAGGCTAAAAACCGATATGATACTTAATCAGGTTTCTGAAAAATAATGATTAATTATTATTTGATTTCGAGAATCAATTTTTATAAAAATGAAAAAAATTCCTAACAAATCATATATTAATTGGTTATTGGAAAAAAAATTCACCATTTATATTAGATTATAACTTGTGAAAATTACTTTTTTCGTGCACTAATATATTCATTGGGTGGTATATTAAGTAAATTACCATAAATATATTCAATTTCTCTTCTTTTCAAGATTTACTTATTTAGCTCTTATTTATAGTTGATTTTTAGACTGCTAATCTTAAATCGAGTTTTATTTTTTGGTCTCTTTTAATTTCAATTTTTTTTTTAAAAAAAATCTACACGAATTTTATAAGAAAATATATGGATTATAAACCATATAGATTTTCGTAAAATCAAATCGCAGAAACAACCATAGCTATTAAGAAAATAATGATCTTTAATCTGTTTTAGCAGAATATGCGATACATAAATATTTTTAGCTAAAATATTATAATTTAATTAAAAAAATAGTAGTACGAATCGGTTTCTCCACTTACTGATTTGGAGCAATTTGTATTCAATTAATCTATAATTTAAACAACCTTCGTCTTCTGTTTTTTTATTCTAAAAATAAATAGTCCGTAAAAATTGGTAGAAAATATCACGATTTTGATACATTTTTGAAGGATATTAATTAGTTTAAATTCTTTTCGCACATAAAAATCGAAACTTTGAAGCTCTGAAGTTATAAATATAAAAGATATTAAAAAAGTTTAAATATGATTATTATTTAAATTTACCAAAAATCTATTGTTTCTAGGTATTTAAACTATCTTTAATAAGTCAAAAAAATAGATAATATTAATATGAAATCTATAATAAAATATTTTTAATATTTTTAATATTAAATCCGATATTTATTTTGGTGAATTTCACTAAAAACCCCAGTAATTTATATTTAATTATGTAATTCGTATGAAAAATTAACATTAATTTCATGGATAGAATTCTATTTACTTAATTTTGCGCATAAATTAAAATTTTGAATCTAATATCATAATTTGATTAAAATTTACAACTTCACATAAATAAATCCTTCTTAAATATATCTTAATTTTATCATAGAATCTTTATCTTATATTTAACATCAAATTTTCATATATAAAAAAGTGTCATTTTTATTCATCCATTTTTCCGAGGGTTGCACTTGAGCCTATAGAAACTTAACATACGGTTATAATATAAGGCTATTTGAATCCAAATTCCTCAGAACAGGCTATTTATCAAGAATTTTTATTTCTCGGAATGGAATTACTTATGATACGACCCATTTATACACCTTCTTTCATGTTAGCTCAAAAATGGGCTTTGTTTTCTAGGATATATCCAGATTAAATTTTAAGAAGTAACCGAAAAAAGCCAGGAGTGTCTGACCTCTTTGATATTTCAATATATCTTACATTTGATATTTTTTGCAATTACTTTTATGAATGTCCCCTTCTTTGGTAACCAAGTCTTATCCAATTATTTTTTATTATATTTGTACCAAATTTCGACATTTAGGTTGAAATTGTCAAACAAGTGGTATTTAATTCTCCAAAATCCCTTCCACATCCTTAACATGATTAAAAAAAAATACTACCAGCATTATAAGGCTGCTATCTCTCTAACCCTTTTTATAACGGCTTTATTTGTGAATTTATGAAACTTATAGCGTACGAATATTTAAAGGATTTTAATCATAAATATTTGAGATATTTTACTAAAATATTTGATGAAATTGGTATTTTAGAAAAACTCAATAATCCTGGACAATTTTATTTTTATTAAATATCCCTAGAAGAATTTTTTATAGGTATTTGACTGAATGTCGGATTTATTTCAAAGATAGAATAAATTGACTGATGCATGAGTTCTTGGGCTAATTCTTTAGGTATAGGCAAACGTTTACCATTCTTGTTGATTAATTTATTGGAAGTCTGAACATCTTTAATCAAATTCAAATTCAACTAACACTTTTTTTTTATCGTAAACCTTCAATAGGAATAGCAGGATCATCCAGACTCGAAAAATACAGAATAAATCTTCCCATTAGGAAATCAATAAATATATGTTTTATAGATTCAGTTATTAATTGAGTTTACTATTTATATGTAAATAGGAGATATTATCTTTATTTATAGGTTTTTTTAACTCAGCTTTTAGAAACCAAATTCTTCTATAGTTAAATTTAAATATATTTTTTCCAATTATATCCTCTCCGGAAGAAATCCTTTTCGATAAAAGAAAAATTATCAGCCAAAATATTTAGGTTGCTTAACCCTCTTTAAAACCAATATTAACCCTTTTAATCTTCAACCTATTCCGGGAATTATTAAGAAATTTCCGAAAACGTGTTTGAGCAGAGAAAAAATCCGACTTTTGCTGTTTTTTTAAAAAAAATCAATGCTTTTAAATAAATAAAAAATTTTACAGAGATTTAGGAAGTTATTTTGAAAATTTTCTATTTTTTTGATGAGAAAGAGTTTATCAAAAAAAAAAAACCATAACTCCCCTATTGGGATAATATAAATTGAACGAGTATATCTTATTCAGCTTAGATTTAAAAATTATAAATCAAATTTCATCAATTTTTATATTATGTATGTCAGTATTACTTTTCGCTTTCAAGGAATATCGAGAAATGATTACAATGTGTTAGTTTCAGTTTATAATATGACATCAGTGGATCTAAACTTTTAGAACTTTATTTTGAACTAGAGGAAATTCACAGCTTTAACTACCTCCTTCCATAAAGTAAGTTTAAAAAATATTAGCTTCTTGGTTTTTCTATCAAACTTTGACCCTTAAATCATGTTTAAAACTTATAAGTATATTAATTAACCGTAAACTCAGGTTTTCTTATTAATTCCACCGAAAAGCTGTTCAATTATTCAAAAAAAATCACCTTATATCTCTATTTCTTAGAAAAAGTTTTTAATTGTTTGTTATATGAGCTTATAAAACCATCAAAATAACTATGTTACACTTTTGGGAACCAAAATAACCCCTAATTTTCGAATAAAAGTACTATTTAAAAATTTACTAAAATTTAAAATGCGTTAGTAAGATCTTTATTTGGCGATGGTATTTTTAACGAGAGCCCAGTTTCAAGCAAGAAATACTTTTCATGAGCCCTATTTTATTTGATCTGTTATATTTTTGTTGGAGGGTAAAAAATCTTACATCTAACATCAAGTTCACCCTTTGGTATTTTATTTTTTTTGTAGCCCCTGTGGCAATTAATATTGATCCTTAGAAATTGTATATTTGGTAATTGTTTTGAGAGTGAGACAATTTCTTAGAAAGATTTGAAATTTTATTTTTTCTTATTAATTCGATTTTGAAATTTTAAAGATAAGATTGAAAACTTTTCTCAGGATTTAAAATGTAATAAATAATGTTTTTAATTGATTTCGATAAAAAAAATATGATTTTTGTCGTGATAATGAATGAAATCCTATAAGAAAAGGACTTTAAGATTATGAAAAATCCATGAGAGATAGATTTTTTAAAATTAAAAATAAAAATTAGTACGTTTTCTTTCGGTTTTCCCCCAAAAATAATCCTCACTTTAATAATTTTATAGCTTTTTTTTTATAAATAAGCAACAAATTTTAATTTTTTTGCAATGATGTTTTCAAATACATGGATTTATAGTGCATGATTGTGTGGAAACGGGTTTGGATATATAAAATAATAATAAAAATCAGGCTGCAGAAAAACTCTCCAAGTGCAAAATAGTCATTTGAAGGTGATATTTTTTTTTTATAAAAGTATTTCTTTGATGAGAATAAAATACGGAGTGGGTTTCGGGGTATATTTAACCTAATTTAAAGAAAAAAGTGCAATAAAAAAGTAGTAAATATACGTCATAAACTACATAAATTGAGGGGGGGAAAGTTTAATATTCTGAAACTAATATCTTCTGTTTATAAAATAAAAAGATTAGCTAATTTCAGTTTTTATTTGGAATAGATATTATACTAAGGCTGTATAAAAAAAGGTATGGGATTTTCGATTTAGAAAAAAAAACCCCTCGAAATAATAAATAGCCTTAAGTCTCTAAAAAACTAACGAGTGATTGAGTAATATTTGCTTGAAAACTCAAGCACAGGAAATAAAATATTTTTTATTAAAAATAGGAATTTTTTTAGTACAATTTCCGATTTATCGCATCGAAATTATGAAAAACAAAAATATAGCTTATTGATATCTTAAAATCTATTTTTTGTGCTTGTATTACTCACATATCTCAAAAAGGTTTCAAAAAAAAATAAAGATGTATTAAAAAAAACTAATATTCCCAATCTTCTAACTTGGATGAAAAGTCATTGGAGTTTTAAAAAATATTTCCAAGCATAAATTAAGTAGGCAGTATGTCAAGTGAAAACCAGAGATTTTCATTTATTTGTTACAAAAAAATCAAATAATTATAGAAAAAACCTGGAATCAAATTTTGACATTATTTCCGAACCAAACGGCTGCATAATAATAATAGAATTTAAGGAGGTTTTCAGGATATTTTTTTATCCAGTTGAAAATAGCATATCCTGCTACACCAAATCCCACATATCAAGTAAAAGACTTACCACTATTTAAATTTGGAACGAAGGTATTATGAAATATAAATAAGACAAAAATATTTCTAAAATATTAATCCGAGAATCGGAATTCGCATCAATTTTCTTTTTAGACAATTTGAAGCACTTTTGATTATGAAATTCAAAAATTAAATTTGATGAATTATTTGGGTCCATATTTTTTATCATTAGAGAATTTAAATTTATTGTTATTTTTGTAATGAATAATTCTGGAAAAGAAATAACTTTTAACTATTTTTCGATTATCGTAAAACATTTTATGAACAGGTATCTTTGTAATTTTTTATTATATATATATATATATATATTAAAATAATTAAATTGATAAAGCACCCATAATGTTAAAAAATGCGAATTAAAAATAATGAACCTTCCTTTTATCCTATAGGCCCAAGAAAAATCTTTTTTAGTGGGTTATTATCCAATATATTAGTTATTATTCATAAAATTACTCTATTTTAAACAAATTCAATTAGTTCATTTAATTTAAAAAATAATTTTATAATTGTTATACAAATTTAACTATCTGCGTTTTAAAAAAATTTAAAAAATTATTTCAAATATTTCAATTAATTTCTCAACGCAAAACTTGAATTAAAATTGCCGTATTTTTATCAAAGTAAATTCAAATTTCGGTAAATTTAATATGATATGTAATTTATCAAATAAAAGATTATTTTATTGATGATTTTGTAAATTATCCGATAATATTTTTGTCGATTTAATGAATTTCGAGCAAAATTGATCTAAAAATCGAAAAAAATATAGAGTTTATAATATAATAAATCATTTCCTTAAACCCATTTTAAAGCGCACCAATAGAATTTTCGTTATATAGAAACTATAAGTGAGAAATAACAGAAAAAATTCAAATTAAAAACAAATTGTTTTTCTTTATAAATTACTTATAGTAAGATCGTAGTAAAATTTACGCGTATAAAAATCCACGCTTTAAATTTTCATATTGATATAACACCAGGATTTAAGCATAAATTTATAATGATTGAGAGTTATATTTCTTTAGTTAAAATCACATTCTAACAAGAAACTAATATCTACTATGTGTAGAAAATTTTATACGTAATAATTCATTTTTTTTAAAAGAATTTTTAAGATGATTTTTAGCTTATATACTATTTAAAGATTATACATAATTTTTTAATAATAAAAATAGAACTTGGAGTAATACTATTATTTCCCAATGTTTTTAAAGAAAAGCATAATCCGATAAACTGAAAAACTATCCTATAGCAAGATTATCAAAATAAACGAATATAAAGAGCTTAAATCAAGATGATGTAGATTTATTTCTAGTTTCTACCTCTATTTCTTAATATCTATGCGATTTAAAGGAAATTACACAGAGCATTATAACAAAATACTTAAAAACACATAGGATATTTATTCCCCTATTGAGGTTCTCTTAAATAATTTTAAAAGGTCTATTCAGTTTATGAAAAAAGTCTGATAAATGTGGAATTTCGAAAAGAACGAAGAACCAAATTTATGCCAAAGAAAAAAATGCTTATTTTTATGATATATCTTATTCATTATTTTAATTTTAAAAAAATATTAAGAAATTTCAAAATATCTGGACCTTCGACAAGTAGCATAGTTAATTCAACTGCAGGTATTGTTATGGAATTATCGCTGAAACTATATCTTTGTTTTATCAAGAAGGAGGAGCAGCTATGAAGATCAATGGTACCTAAAAATAATAAGGACGTTGTTAAAATAATTGATTGTACTGTTTTTTTCATAAGCAGGCCATCCGGAATCTTTGAGGGCGGGAAGGTATTATAATATGGGGAGTATCACCACTATTAAATAAAGCTAGAAATAGAGGTTATTAATGACGTTAAATTTGTGTTTATAAGTCCTACAGTTAAAGGGACATTTCAATATATGTCTGTTACTAGAAACATGGAAAGTGCTTAGAAAATTTTCATGAAAAACCCCCAAAAAATTGTAGAATCGATGCTAAATCTTTATCTATTATGAATGATAAATAATTAAAGAAAATTATGTTTAGAATTGAAAAAGAAATTTATGATGACTATAACGCTTAATCTTAATAAAAATTGATAAAATGATTATTTAGACTCAATAAATCTTGGCTCTCAAGAAAATTTATCTCTTTTACAAACTGAACCCAGAATGGTACATAGTTTAGTCGATTAAAATGGAAGAAATGTAGCAGATAACTTTTTGGATGACTTAAATACAGTTTTAAATCAAATAGTGATAAATAAAAGTGTTGTCTAGAAAATACAGAGGAATTTTTTGATATTAAAGTAGCTTTAGAAAATTTGTATACATCATAAACTCCGTTTATAATGGATTATTTGAATTTTTAATACTCTATAAGGTTTGAGGAAACCAGGTCTTATAAAAAGAGACAGTAAAAAGCGCTCATATCTTAGATTAGAAAAAATTGATTTAAAATTTTTATAGAACTTAACTCTTTGAAGATATTTATTCATAGTTTTAATTATAATAAAAATTTGGGATAAAAACTTGAAAAAATAATGGCTTCATGAGAGCAAAAAATCTATGACAAAGGTAGCTTTAAATAATTCCTTATAAATTTTAATAAATGAATTTTTTTCAAAAATATACTCCAAAAATAATAAATGCTGTTTCAATTTTTTTAAACCTAATAGACCTTAGTAAGCATAAAAAATTATATCTAATGAAAATAATGAAAATACATGTATAATCTTTTTGGTATATTTTTTTCATCATAAAATGTGCGAAATACGTCAATTCGTGAATTTTTTTCTCATTCCCATTTTTTTGATCACTTTTTTAGATTATAGTCTATCTATGTTCATTCTTGAGCAAAATTTTAATTGCTTTGGATAAACAGAAACATCTAACAAATTATTAGCCATTATAATTAAATTGAAAGAAAGTTAATCTTTTCATAAAAAATACATTTTTTTTTCTTTAGAAACACCGCAAGTTTTGAAGAGAACTATTGACCAAAATTCATCTCCTGAATATGAAAAAAAAAACTATAAATCCAAGTTTTTTTTTTAATTTGGGGATTTTTTTATAACTAAAAAAATATTTATATCAAAACTTGATATCTACTTATTTTATCTTGAAATTTTGATTTATATCTAATATACTTTTATTATCTTAATCTAGAAAGGAAAATTTCATTTTGAACTTGTAGAAAAAATAATAATAATGAATTAATAATAAACTTCAGGTATGTTATATAATCCTTTTTTAATTCAAAAAAGAATTTTTAATATGTATAAAATTTCGGGAAATCGTATTTGTAGTTATAGCTAAAGTTAACATTTTAAGTATGCAATTGCTAAAATATGCATCATTTTAAATTGGAATATCGGCTAGTGAATAATATAGAGTATTCTTTTGAAGGGCGTATTAGATATTTGTTTTTTAAGCGGCTAAAAAATTTAATTTCTTATCAAGAATTAATTGTAATTTTGATTTTGATTTAGTTTTTTTTTTTGTTTTTAATATCTTTTTTTGAGATATTTATATTATTTAAAAAGAGTATTGAATTTTTTTTTAAAAATATAATCATATTTAGTAGTCTGTATCATATCTTGATTATGATGAAGCGTAAAAAAGTGGATATTTCATAACCAATTTAAAGTTTTTTCCCAAGAAATCGTTACCAAAAGTAAATTGGAATTTGCCATATATGTAAAAACTTCACTTCAGATATTCATGTAGTTGTTTTTATTTTAAGATTTTAATTCATTTTTATTCTTTGCAGTTATAATAAAACTATGGTAATTAATAAATTGGATTATAACATTAAATTATAGTTTAATAAAAAATTTGTATTTTTTCCCACATTTCAACCTACATTTTAGATAAAAATTAAGATTTTTTTAACATATCGATTAATGGGAGTATTTTAAGGGTTGAGATATTTTACTACATTTTTCTTCTGTGCTTTTTGTGGGATTTAGTATCATAAGTTATCTTTAGATATATTTAAAGTTAAAAAAAACTTTCAAATAGAACCTAGTGTCGATTTTAATGTAGTTTAGATTTAAATGCATACGGTTTTGGCATTCTACATTCAAATAGTTTTATCGTGGTCAAATTTAAGTTAATTATTAGTGAGAATAGCTACTTTACCAAAATATCCACCTCAAAAAAAAATGATAGCTTTTGCTGATGGGTTTAAATCGAATTTATTTATTTATTTAGCCCTTTTATTGAAAAAAGAATTTTTATTCGTTTATAGTTAAAAAAATTAATTAAAATTTGGATATTTTTGACAAAATATATTCTATTAATAAAAAAATTATGGAAGCTTTTTTACTGTTGGCTTTAAAAGAGTCTACTAATAATATTTTTAAAATTTAAAATTCAATCCTTATAATTTCATGATTATCCTATTATAAAACACCGAATTTTAATGATGGAATATTATGGTAACTTTCGCCCCTAAATACTAAATGATAATTAGAAAATATAAATTAAATATTTGATAACAATACCTTTTACATTTATTTAATACAAGAACTGATTAAGTTTTGAACTTTTATTCGTCTATTATTCTTATTATTGATAATATTTTAGTGAGTTTAGTTATGTGAGATATAAAGGCTTAAATGTGCAATTTTTTTTTTTATTAAATCGAAAAATAGTGACATTTAATTCATATTTCGCCATTTTATTCTTAATTTTAACATATGAAAGCTTATTAAATTATCTTCTATAAAAATTTCGGTTTGTAATACATATTAGAGGAATTTCAGTAATAATTAATATATAATAGTTGCGATAAATACAACTTAAGAAATATTACTATAATTTTAAAAAGATATACATTTTTTAGAAAATAGAATGCTGTTATATAATCTGAATGAATAGATTCGCGGAAAAATAAACTTTGATTGTTTAAAAAAATCCCATATCATAATAAGTAATATTTCAGGGTATTTTTCTAAAAATGGCCCGCATTTTTTAGTTCACATAAACACTTAATTAAAATTTATCTTTTTTCATTAGATTATCAATTTGTTTTTAAAAGATGCAATACTAGCCTCAACTAATAGTATTTTAATTTAATTTTGGGCTCAGCCAAAGGTAATTTAACGCCAAACTGCCTATTTTTTATTGAAAAAAAAAGTTCCGAAAACCCCTAAATTGAAAAAACACTTTTTAATAAAAGACATATAAGCAATTTATATTTTCGGTTAATTTCTATAAATTAATTGAAGGGGTTGATAAGTAATTAAAATATATAGCTAATAATATTGAATGAATTATAAAATTTTAAAGATTTTATTAAGATTTTAATAAGATTTTAGAGATAAATATTAAGAAAATCTTCATAAATTAATGCACGATTTATTGATAAATACTTGAATTCACTATATAATTCACATATAAGTTTTATAAAAACTTCGCTTAAAAAATTATATGGTATTTTAAAAAAAAATACTAGGGCTTTTATGATATAAAGAGCTATTTTTTTTATTGGCATCTTTTATCATTGAGTTATTTATTTATATATTTTCTCTATTAAAAAATTATTATATTATCAAAAAATGCATGTATGCTTCCTATATGCACAAATATTGTGATGATAAAAAATATGTATAAGAATATAAAAGAGATTTTATTATAATTTTTAAAAATTTCGAAAAAAATAAATAAATAAATTGACGATTAAAATACAGTCGATACAAAATTTTGTACATATAACAGAGGATCCCCAAAATTATAATTGAGAAAAAATTACAAATATTTCAAATTATACAAATATTTTAGTATGGAATCGTAATTTTTATAGGATCTACAACTGTCAGAATCAATATTCAGAATTTTAAACTTGGATTTCAGAATTGAATCCAGAATAAACTGAATATTCACATCGCAATAAATAGTTTAAGAAATGAAAAATGAAAATGATTCTGTAGTGGTACTGAGCTCTCATTTTACTCAAATCAAGAAAAAATAATTAACTAGAAATTTATAAAAGAGAATTCTGGGGATTATCAATAAAACGGGGTAAAAAATAAGGCATAATAAATTTTTTTGTTAAATTCGCTGTTTCAATTGATTTTTTTATTTAATTTTGGGTTAGTTCAATTCGGTTTTTGGAATTTAGTTGAATCTTGATGTAAATTTTACTGCGCCTTAAAAGATATTACTTATAAGTATATACACTTTTTTTTTAAAAAAAATAGCTTTAACCCAGTTTTTATTTTAATACTGAAGAACGGAATGGATGAAAATATGTAGAGAAATACATTTATTTGGAATTTCAATAATATATATATGTGTGTGTATTTTTATTGTTGATTCAGATACAAAGTTCATTACAAAAAAATGGGAGTACTACTCCCACAAAAAAATGATATTTATTCCATCATTTTTTATATTTTTATACTGCAGTCGAAATATATCGTCCATTATAGTATTTTAATTTCTTATTTTTATCTTTTTTTAAAAGTTTAAATATAATTTATAGCATTAGATTCCCTCCCTTCTAACTATTATTAAAATTTATAATTATTTGTCTGACTTTTGCAAAATTAAGGAGACTTTTTTGAGACGACTTGAGGTTTAAGACGAAAATTTTAGGAAAACACCTCTATCTATTAAACTGTTAAACATTTATTTTGATATTTAGAACAATAATTATGTATATCAAAGTTTGGTTCCGTTGATTTTAGAATAAAAATCTTTGGTTTTATGATATATTATTTCTTTTTAGAAAAAACTAATTTTTTTGGCTATATTAATAAAGAAAAAATTATATGCTGAATAACTAAATTCTTCAAAATAAAACTAATAAAAATTAATAACTTGCGGGATTTTTTAACTTAATATTGTCAAAATTGAAAAAATAAAAAGACTAAGATTAAATATGAATAAAAATCATTAAAATTACCAAAAAAAAAAAAAAAACCTTTTTCATGAAATTTCAATTCGAAATTGAAATTATATATCTTAATTTTAAAAAACTGGATACTTTCTATTGATAGTATAATTTAAGAAAATATTCCCAAAAAACATATATTGAGCTCTTATTTTAAAGAAAATTTTAAATTGCATTAAAAATATATGTCTATTTATTTTAGTTTGACAGGAAATAATATATGTTGTATTTTTAACTCTTAATTCTTAACAATCTAAATTTAATTATAAAAATATTTCAAATTTTTAATCTAAATTTGAAATAGGGGTTGAAGTCATGAATCGGTTACCCGAAATCGAATATCGAGGCTGAATTTTTAAATTATTTATTTTTTTGGGAGAAATTATTTTATATCTTTGAAAAAATTCATAAAATCCGTTAATATTTCAATATTTTCATGTTTAGTGAATAATATGTATTTATTTTATATCATATATTTCATCAATATTTTTGATCATCAATTACCGGCCATAGCTATTAATTTTAGAAAAAAATTTCTAATAAAATTTAATTTTTCAGTTCAATTTGCCGGGTCAGTTATCCATTTCAAATCTCAGCAAATAATTTTTAAATATTCTTAAATAATCAATTAAAACCAAAATTTTCCAACCAATTTCCGCATAAAGATTTTTTTATCGAATAGAGTATAATTTCAATTGCTATAAACCCAAAATTTTAAAAATTCAATCATGAATCATTGATATCGAGTTAGCCGCTTTTTAAATAGAAGTTTATCCATTTATATTAGTATAAACTTTTCAAAAATGTGACATTTTTTAAATAAATAACATTTCTATCCGAATAATATTGCTGTGTACGTTTGTAGATAACCTGTATAACGATTCCTGATGCATTTTTTGGGCTATTTAAGTTCAAAATATTTGTATTTTATATTAGGCAACGCCAAAAATAACATTGATTTATATTGGATAAATATTTTGATATATTCATTTTAAAAAAATACAACAGTCAAAGAATTCACGTTTTTAAAATAATATTTATTATTATAGCCAATGTAGTTTAGTTATGAAATTAGCCTATAGTTTTTATGGAAATTTTTTTCTCATTTGAAAAATAATATCCCATCTCCCCGACTTCTGTCCCAAAAAATCCACAAGGATTATCTTCTATGTCTCTATCGATATCTATAATTTCCACTATAACTATTCTGTAATTTTTTTATTATTATAGCACTCGTATATTATTAACTTAATCCATCTTTATCATAATTTTTTTTTTAAAAAAACTACCTTAATGTAATAAATTTTCATTTTAAAAATCAGTAATAACCCTCAAATTTTTATGGTACTCCTTTAAAAACATTCAAAGCCTTCTTCTATTTACTATGCTGTCGTAATACCGTCCCCTGTAATTTTTTTTTTTTGATCTGGAATCAATCTTGGAGAAGAAAAATTGTGATTATTTTTTTTGGGGGGGGGGGGGCTCCTCTTTAATACCATTCAGCCTTTGGAAATTCATTTTTTTAAAATATATATGTTTTCGAAATCGCCCCTGATAACATACACAATATATTTTTAGTTATTATCTTCCATTGGACTAACATTGGAGGTCCCAAATTTCCTCTGGGCAGTGTTTGTTTCAAATATTCAATATAATAATTTTTTTGGATCATTTTTCTCTTTATTAAGTGTTCCACTATAAATCAGAAGATTTTGCATAATCTCATAATGTGATTTCGACATATTTAAAATGATCTAATACAGATAAATTAATTGTTAAAGTTCCTCTAATACGGATTGCCTTAAGTTATTAAAATGGAGATTTTCTGTTAATTTCTTTGAATCTCGTTTAGTTATTAATAAAATGCAAAATGATTGATAAAATGTCCTTTATCAACTGAAAATTGACTTTTAATAAGTCAAAAAAATGTTTTTATATAAATACTAGACTTATTTAAAGATTTTTGGTTTTTGAAGTGAATCCCTCTATATGTAAGGACTCGGAAAAATGTGGGTTTTAGAATAAGTATATTTCAAGGAATTAAAAAGATTAAACTAGCTGAAAAGCTTGCATTTCCAAAAGTGGGAATGCGAGCTGCTTATAAAGGTATTAGAAAATTATTAAAATAGTAAATTAAATTTAAACGTGAAATCAGGGGTAATGTGAGCAATCAATAATGATTGGGTCATTACAAAATAATTGATTAATTGAAACGGGATACTTATTTTGATCATTTTTAGGAATAATAAAGACATCTAGCCTCTTATTCTTCTTCTAAATCGCTCCGTTTGATTTTTCTTCAGCAGATTCAAACGAGCTCTAATTTTTTTAAAAAACTAAGAATTAGGGTTCAATTTTGTAGCTTTTTCTAATACTATGGGATTGGAACTACTAAATTTTATTTTCATATTAAATAAATCAATGAGGGTTTCCTCTTCTGAGTAACATTGTTAGGAGATAATTCGTTATTAGGAATTTGATTTTTACATTCTCTAGATGTTAAAATTTTGATTTTTGACTTATTTTTATAATTTCTAAATGCTTATATATATTTATTGGTATAAAATTAAATTTATAATATTTGTATTAAAAACTGGAATTTTATTTTTTTGTTAAATTGCAAGAAATAATAATTTAAACCAATAAAAATTTAATTCATTTTAAATTTATTTAGTATTTTTGTTTTATTATTCTTTTTTTTTCTTTTTTTCCATCAATTCAATTTAAAAATGAAGGTATATGTATTTTTTTTTATAGAAATTAAAACTTAATATTGCACTTTTCCAGACCTCAAAATTTCAAACCCCTCAAACAATGGACTAAAGATTATATTTATTAAATACATATATCTCTTTAAATGAAAATATTTACTATTTAGTACAAGTAATTTTTTTAAATACTTTTTATCCTAAAATATCCACTCATTTTTTCTTTTTTTATCCTCACCAATTATTTCTTAGAGAATAAATATTATTCTAATTTTTGATCTAATATTATGTCATACATCATACATCAGACTTGTTAATGGAATTGGTTCTATTTATGTTCTTATGATTTTAAAAAATAAAAGTTTTTTTAGAACAATTCTTATCAACTTTTTAAATGAAAAATATATTCTATATGTAAAAAAATTGATTATTCACTAAACCTAAATTCTCAAAAAAAAATTAAAAGCTATTTATTGTTTATAAAGGGTTTTTATAGTACGTTATAAATTTTAATTAAATTTTGTATAATTATCCCTCCTCTATTAAAAAAATAAGTGATAGAAATTTTTTTTATATTTAATTTTACCATTTTGAAAAACATCTATCTGTGATATTTTTTGATATATTTTCAATAAAAAGATAATAAAAATACCTTGGATTTCACATTTTGAAAATAATATTATAGACATTTCTTAAAAAATACTATATTTTCCATTGACAAAATCTTTGGTTTCTTTCAAGAGGTTGTGTTTGGACCTTTTTATTTTTATTTTTATCTTATGGGAGAATGAATTTGAGATTAAAAATTTCCTGATGTTTATAAAAGTTTAGCTAACCATATTCAAAGAGAATTTGATTGTTATTTCAGGGTTTAACCTTGAATTTTCAAATTTCAAACGATTATTAAAACTCATTGAAGTTATTATATTTTCCATATTTTAGCCTTAATGTATTTTTTATTATTGGCAAAATAAGCTCAAATCACATTTTAAGTATATTTAATCGTAATTTCTGGAATTAAAAGACGCTAAAAAGCCATTTTTTGTTGCTATATTGTTAGAAATTTGATAATTTTGTGTTAGTATTAATAAGAGTAACTTTTTAAAAATTTAATAACATTTAAACATAAAAAAATACAGACACATAACCCTAATTATTACATTAATACCTGTAAATTTTTCTAAAAGCCTATATTATGTATGTTTTTAGTGGGTATTAAAACATATTTTACATTATAAAATCGATTAAACACGTTTTTATGCGCATATTATGGAATTTGTATTTGGAAAAAGTTAAATTATGCAATTTTTTGAGTAAAAATGTATATCGGTCAAAAAAATTTCATTCAATGAAAACCGGAGTTAAATTAATGATTATTTTTCCATATCTCATTCCCATTGCATGGGGGTAAAAATAAATCCGAGTATTCAATAATACTTTTTTTTTGGTTAAAATGAAGTCAAGGGATTAGGTTTTTATTTTTGAAAAAACCCCCCAAAATTTTTCTTTTTACTAACATAATAATTGCTGAATCTCTAAAAAAAACTATTATTTCTTTTTATGAAAAAAAAGGGGAATTAAATTTCTAATTTAAGCCGAATTAACTAAAATAATCCGATTTATATGATTAATTTAAATAATTCACTTTTTATAATTACTCTATCAATTATTCTTCGCGGATTCTTGGAATAGTTTACCACATTCAAAATTAAAGAAGACCAGCATTCTTGATTAAATATTTTATTTTCCTATAAATGTCAATTTATAAATAATTTAAATTTTCAAGAGTAAAACCTGATACCTAAATGATATATGTAACTGAAAAAAACGGCCATTTTTAAATTTTAATTTTTTTTTGTAATTGCTCATCAATTTAATTCTCCTATCTGAAAATGAAATAAATTTCTCAAAAAAAAAAAGAAGTGAATGGATTGAATAAATTACAGTGAAATTTTAATTATTCAGAAGCCTCCTATAAACTATTTAATTGACACAAGTTGTTATTCGAAAAAATAAAATAACATTTTCACCTCAATTGAAAGATAACTCTGTTAAAATACAAATATCCATATTCTGTATATTTTTTTTTGAATAAATTCATTTATTTTAATTAAATTTACCGCCTTTACAACAAATTATACATAATAAACAGTTTATTTTATTATTTTATTTTATTTTTTGAATAAAAAAAAGGGTTTGAAATAGAACCATTTATTCCAGAGTAATAGCTTGATATTTTCGTAATTTTCCCTTTTTAATTTCTCTTTGAATTTTTCGGAGAAAGCTTTAGGAAATTTAAAAATATAATTTAAATGTGGTGAAGATGTTGATTTACTAGTTAGCAAGCTAATATATATCGAGAAAGTATTTATAACATTAGAGGGATAGATCGCATTTTCGATAAAAAAAAATAGAGTTTTTAAGCTATGTACATATTACTTTGATGAAAAAACTCGCAATTAAGTACACATTTTCTAAGGAAGTTTCAGAAAAAAGTGAAAGCAAATAAAAAAAAATGAAT
>LSSL01002899.1:0-13743 GCA_001953115.1 Smittium mucronatum | reverse complement strand
GGGGGGGGGGGGTCTAAAAAATCTTTTTTTAAGCTGAGCACTGACGACGCCAGCCAAATAATCGAACTGTTAACAGCGAAATTTTTGGATGGCATTCGTGTTGCCCGTCTATTGATACTGGAAAGTATTAATATATCACCAGCCCCCTTTAACCAATGCCTAGTGGATACGGAGCTGCTAGTGCGGTGGAGCGGAGTTGGGTAGGAGAATTTTCGAAAAATTTCAACTTTTTTTTAAAATTTCTTAATAGTGTTTTTGTTCATTTTTAACAAGTTTAAAAAAAAACTCTGAGTTTAAAAAAAAAAATAAAAGTTTCAATGGTTATCATCTTGTTTAAAAACGTTAAAATTCGACCTTATTTATTCATAGAATATCTCTATATGTAAAAATATCTAAAATGTGTTAATTTTTATTTTTTTCTATTATGGACAAAAATTCATAAAATTACATCATATTGGGGTCATAAAATACTTTCAACTACGTTTAAGTAAATAAATACCTTATGTTAATATATATATTTAATAACCCCCTGGTAAAAAAAGGAAAAAGAATCCATACTCTAAACAATGTGAGAGAGTTTCGATATAATTAAAAGTATTATGTGAACCTCGAAAATTTCAAAATATCATATTTTTTACATATTAAATAGTATTTTAAAAATTAATTAAGACTGATAATTTTGAATAAGTTCAGCATAAAACCAATAATAATATATATAGCTTTATAAAAAAAATATTAGTGATATATTATGATTTTTAGTTTTTGATATTAAAAAAATATTAGTTTAATCACAAATTATTTTAATTTACTCTAATATTAATTTTTTAAATCAAATTAAGTTAAAATAAAGCTATTGTCAAAATATCATTGAAAAATTCCTAAAATTTTTGTTAGAATATTTTTTATGGAGGCATTCAATTTATTGTTATTTTATTTATAGTCTTTTTAATGTTTATAAAAAATTAACTTGATTATTTTGTAATTCGTATCTTTTGAAAATTTTAAATCTATATCTATTCCCAAAAAAGTTAATAATAGTTAAAAAATAACCATTTATATTTCTTGCTGATATTTATCTCTGAAACTGTTTTTGTCTAAAAACTTCTTGGAGATAAATATTATGAAATTAAAGTTTATTTTCATATTTATTTCTGATCATTTTTTACATATCTCCTTGGGATATGTATATATATCATGGAATTTTAATTTAAGTTTACAACTTGATAAATTTATCAATTTATACTTATTAATTAAAATCGAGTCAAATATAAATGCGATTTTATATTTAGATACTTTTTATGGCTGAAAATCGAATACCACACTTTAAGAGTGAAATGCCTTGCCGTGATTTAAGGGCTTAATAGTGTACTTTTCGAAGTGCACTAAACTAAAATTTCCATCATCGTTGTACTATTATTGGTTAGGGGTAGTAGGGACAGCGATTCAAGAGGAGGGCTATCTCAAACAAGGAGGAACCGATCGTTTAGACAGTTGAGACATCCTCTAGTGTACAAGTCAAGCGTTCGACAGTTGGACGGATTTCAGCGTCTAACAGCTATTTGTAGGAAAGCCATGTCGGTCAAACCCACGCTTGGGTAGGAGCCTAATTTTATTAATCGTGTTAGAGGGCTCTGACTAGGAGCTCATCAGCTTCAATGAACTATAGTTCGTTGAAAAAGAGCTTAATTCATGACTGCACGTAACCTCAGTCATCCAGCCTACTTGAAGCAATGCCAGGGGGGGTCTTTCGGTTGGTAGATTGCACCCTTTTGCCGTAGGTACGGAGCCGGTAGACCGGCAGAGGAGCTTATTGTAGTTAGGATAATGGTCTTAACTGCGCGCATTTTTCTTTTTTTCATATTTTTTTAGTATAGTTTTTAATGAAGTTGTCTTACAATAAAATTCCATGATACAAAATAAGTCAAAATTGAATACATCTTCTTTAGCAGTAATTTCAAAATGGTTAAATTATGAACTCAGAACTAATCTATCATTAACAAAAAGTAATTGGTTAAGACTCAAGTTTAATCAAATGGTGATGATTGGAAGATTCTAGATCGGAATCATAGCTATTTTTGATTCTTGAATGGTCGAAATCGAATGGAATCAGAAAAGAAAGAAAAAAAATTAATCAATCAAAAAACCTGTAGCAATTTTTACTGCAACTGGCAATTAATTTCAAAAGTGAAATAATCTATCGATTTTATATACTTCACACACACTTTTTTTTTTTTTTTTTTTGCTAGAAGAGTCCAAAGTTATTCTGTTTATAATGTCGACGGCAGTAGGAAATGTAGGTTATTCATTATTTGCACAACACTTTTAAACTTTTCAAATTATTATTTAAAACAATTCCACGGTATGGTTGAGGATGATCTTGCTCTTTGAACTTTTTTTTTTATACTAATTATGCGCATTTAATAATGTAATTAGACAGCATTAGCTTATGCAAGAGTGTGGCATTTGGTTGACGCTCGGGGTCAAATCCTTGGAAGAATGGGTACGAAGATTGCTACCGTGTTGATGGGAAAACACAAGCCCATATTTGATCCAGCTTCCGATTGTGGGGACTATGTCGTTGTAATAAATGCCAAACATGTTGAGGTAACAGGACGTAAATTTGAACAGAAAATATATCGCCGACACACAGGCAGACCTGGTGGTTTGAAGGAGACGAAGTTTAGTGACTTGATCGAGAAGGATCCAACTCAAGTTATCAAACATGCTGTTTCTGGAATGTTGCCTAAGAATCGATTAAGGGATGTAAGAATTGGTCGGCTTTTAGTTTTCCCCGAAGGGGAACATCCATACGAGCAAAACATAATGAAGATTTACGACTTAAAGGTATCCCCCTCCGTCGAACCAATTTTCGAAATTTCAAAGAAATAAAGGGTCGAAACGCTACTAACTGCCCGATTAAAATTGTTCATTTCATTTAAACAAAAGCATTATTTGCTTCTTGACTTACAAATTATAAGATTTAACCGCTTTTTGAGAAACTTCTGTAGATCATTCTAAACTATATTTCGATTAATAAAATCATAATAAAGAAAAAGATAAATCAAGTGAAAAAAACAATTTCATTCATAAAGTCACAATTTAAAAGAAGAAAGCAAGGTATACAGTTGAAACAGCAACTAAAGCAAGAGAGACCAAGCCAGAGCTTTGGACTTCACTTAGTTTCAAAAGCTTTCCACGAGTCCAGACCAAGAAACGTAGACCTACAACGGTGTGGTAACTGACAACACCGGCGGCGGCAATCTTTAAAGCGTAGAAGATGGTATCTGGCATGGTAGAAATAAAGCTCACAACAGCAGCTGAGTCAAAGTGAACACCGAAGAAGGGGGCTACGGCAGCGGAAACGCATCCGAGCATTGAGCCAAAAGTGAAGATCAAAGAAGTTATACGGTTGGCACCAGACATGTAGAATGACATAGCTGGTTTGTAAATAGACAAATGAGGAGACAAAGGTCTATGTTTCTTTGCCTCAATAGAAATCTCCTTAAAAGTGGAGTAAGGCTTAACGTTATTGGATGAGAAAGCATTGGTAATCTTAGCGGAAACCAACAAAGATCTAAATTTTGGAAGGTTTATTTTTAAAGAGGGTTTAACAGTTTTTTGGAAATAAAAAAATGACTACAAGATTTTAGTACCTTGAAGGGGCCAAAAACTTAGACATGGCAAAAGCAGATCGAGTGGTGCCCATTACACCAACTGAATAAAAAGAAAAAAAAAAACATTAAAGTCAGAAAAACACACACAAGCGGCTTTGAGCAAACCACTGATGGAATGAAAAAGAGTTATAGCTCAAAGTTTAAGCAAAAGAAAACTAAATGCAGAAATAAAGTTGAAAGATTGAACCGACTTACTTGATTTAGAGATCATCGAAAGCATTTTGGCAGATATTATGGTTTTTTTAAGGATAATTAGATGCTACGGATATAATTCCCTATATTTTTAGTATAAGAGTTTTACAGAATATTCGATATGGGATTGCCAGCTACAGTCAAGAATTAACCAAAGCAGTGCTGCCTCAATATATATTACAACAATCAATGAGTTTTATCATATTTGTTCTGGCCCGTAGACCCCAGTAATCAGACCAGTAAGCGATCAGCGCTTATAGATAATTCTTGAACATAATATTGGATTAAACGTTTATCAATTTTCATCAACCAACAAATGGTTTTTATTTAAAATCTCCAAGTTTGAAGTTATGATTATATTATTGTAATACAACAGTTTTCCTCAAATGAAATGCATCATGGGTTTTATTAGACGCATCTATTTGTCAAAAAGATTACTGGAATAAATACCTCAACCCAAGTCAACATTTTTGGAAAACGGAAACAGCCAGTATACCCGAAAAATAAACCCCTCAGATTCAGGCTTTCTGCTTCATGAAAGTATATGTTATTCGCTAAAAAGTGACCTCTTATCTCAACTCTTTCAAGATCGGTGGAGCAAAAATGACACCAATTTACAGTCAATACAAATGTTAGGTCTCAAAAATACCAAAACGGGTGGTTCAGAAGGAATAAGAGTCAAACAGAAAATATATGTTTCACGAATAGAAATTCTTAAGTTTTTATCCCTGAAAGACCCGTTGATTTTTAGACAAAATGTAGCCAACACTTCCAATCACACCAGCAGAGTTTTTTCAAAAAAATTATGGCGAAAATCCCCAATTTGTCCTTTCCAGGATCTGAGGCACAGCACAGCGCATTTATTCATTTTTTATTTCACCGCAATTATTTTTTTCAAAAACAGATTTTTGTAATTGGTAGAATATTGGTCTTCAGCCAGATGAAGGTGTCAGTGCACAGCCGGTAATTTACTCACAGCAAAATTTCATTGGAGGGCATTAAATTGGAGATAACAACAAAATACCAATCTAAAAAAGCATTGAAATGTTATTCCAAGTGGTATAACTCGAATAATAAAACCAGTAGTTGTATAGGAATATAGAGCATCTTTCTAGTACCAAAAGTCACATTAGGGCTAGAAAGATAGACTATTTCCAAAGTACGTTTAAATTGCGAATTGAATTCGTTTTTTAGGAGGATATCAAGGTTGATAGAGTGGGTTTTTTTCTAAAAACAAACATCCTATTCTCAGTGAATATTAAAATTTTGATGCTGAGAACAACTTTATCCTATTTAACCCTTTTCGGGCCCAAGTTCTTGACTTTACTTCTATTTAAGATAAATACTGATTTCAATTGGCAAATTTTTTTGATTCATCCAATAATATATAAATACATTTTCCGTTTTGATAACATTGAATGAAAAATGAAAGGCATTTATGTACCATCAACTATGAAAGGGTTAAAAGTAGCTTTTTAACTTTCTTTAGGCAAAATTTACTGTGTATTAGACCAATAAAAAGACAATTTAACATGATATAGCCAATAAAATATTGTCTAAGTTGTAGTGGGATAAAGTGGCCAGACGGTAGTCTATATGGCCAAAAATCAAGCTGCTTTGGCAAAAGTAATATCCACACTGATTATTAGTTGATGCTGGCCCCAAACCCATTAGAGTCAGTTGAAATAGACGTGTCCATAATCTTGAGATTTTTGGCTTAATCCTCCTAAAGTGGATTACTTAAATATGGGTTCCACTTAGTTCTATAATCTGATGCTTTTCACAGCCAATTTGAAAATGTACCTGGGTTTTCGTCACCAAACGTTTCAAGTTGCCCCCTCCCCCTACATAAAATTTGACACTCAGATCTAGGTTGGGTTTTCAACGTCATTTTTGGCTAAAAACAGAAATATTCTACACGGGACTTTAGTATGCTTCATTTTGGTAGTTTAATTATTCAATCTCTTAAATTTTGAAAATATGTTATGGACTTGGGTGACTTATTCAAATCACAGTGATGTATTGGTAATGTAGAACAATGATTTTCAGTGATTGAAAAGCGCTGTGCTAAAAATACGTTTTAACACTGGTATAGTGCCTAAAGTCTATAAAATTTCAAGCTGTATTAATTAGGATGCTACATTTTCTAAATTAATTATCGGAATATGTTTACGAACCCCATCTAATTATAGCGATATATTCTTTTACAAGATATTGTGAAATCCATATTTTTTATAATGCGCTAAATTTATTAAGATATTTTTTCTAGAGCTATAGATGCGTTTAGACTTATTTTACATGCACCAAAAACCTTGCTTATACAAGTTAAAAAGCACATCGGAAATCACACGAAAAAACATATATTTTTCTTGAAATGGGTGTTATACATTCATATAGAAATCGATACTGGTTATTTTATTTTTCTGCTAATATGGCTTATATTCTTAAGGGCAGATTATTTTTTCGGGTCTTAAAATAATAATATCTACATTCAATTAATATAAGTTGTGATATGAATTAGTTCATGGTTTCAATTTCATGTGTTGTGAGTGATGTGTGTATAATTATTGAGAAATATTTCCCCTTTAAATAAATGAAATATATCAAAGTTACATTTCTAATATTATAAATAAATTCCCTTTAATATATATATATATATATATATATCAAAGTTATATCTGCCTGCCCACCTTAATATATTTACTACTTCCTAGCTGTCAGTGTAATAATTTGGGTAGAAGGTGCTGAGCTGAAAGATTAAACACTTTTCCTTTTTTCAAAAAAAAAAAACTGTTTGTGTTAAAGGTTATTTTAAAAAAACAAATCTAGGTGTTAGATTATGAAACTATATAATCGGGATAGTTTTGAGAAAAGAGTGTATGAATAAGGGTCGAATGTAAATAAAAGTTGTACTTTTCATTTGGAGAGGCTCTTGTAAATGATACATCTTATATAGTTTAATAGGGTTTTTACCGTAACCAATTTTGTCGTGCTGATAGTTAATCAGGTTAATATAAATAGAGAATATTTATTTTGATATTTATTTTCTTTAGGTTATTTGTATCATTTTTTACAAGTGAGCTTTGTGATTAGAGGGATGAAGTTAGCGCGGAATAGCATTCCTTTTTTAAAAAAACCTTACCTTTTAAATCACAAATGTTTTCTCGTTATTAGCATTTTGGAGTTTCGTTGAGACACTCAATGCGAAAACTAAAATAAATCTGCATTTCCAGAATTTTAAAAAATGTATATTTAAATGGCTTATTAAACTCTTCTTAATATGATTTTTGCATTTCAAGGCTCTTCAAATACATTTTGGTTTTCTCGGGGGGTTTTTTTATCGCTTCTTGTTTAAAAATATATATAGAATTGGACACAAATTGTTGATTTTTTTTTGAATTGAGAGGATGGCAATGTTAATTAAAATTAAAATTAATTTTTATCAAAACTAGATTATAGAACTTTTAATACCGGAAATTCAATTTTTAACATTTAAGAATATCCAAAACTCGAAACCCAATAATAATAATAATAACTATAATTACTTACAAAAAATAGATGAGAAGAGCTTTTTAATTATTTTTACATAAATATTAAAGGAAAGGGGTTTGAGAAAGAGTTATTAAGATGTAAAAAGTTTCAAAATTTGAGCCATAATAGTCTATCTAGGAACCAAAAATTAGCTGATAGTTTGAAACTTAGTGAAAAATAAGAAAAATTTAACAAATTAAACCAAAATGAAGTGTGATAATGAATATAAGCGCATTAGATAAAAAAATAAAGTTCAAACAAATCTGTCAACAGAAAATTTTTTCAGATTGCGCAGACTGGAAGGCTTTTCTAAGACTAATTCGGAAAGTAAAAGTCCTGTAATGGGGCCATTTAAAATCCCCCAACATCCATGGCCAGAACCAAGATAAATTCCTGTCAGTTGTGGTATTTTGCTTATTATTGGAACGCCATTATTTCTGATAGGTAAATATCCTGCATTTTGGGAAATGAAGGTAGATTTTTCAGAGTTGATAAATGCGTTGTATATATTTCTCAATTTGGTGAATGAAGCTTCACTCCCGATCTTTTGAAGGTCTAGGTCGTTTGGGACTATTACTCCATCCTCAAGAGCCTCACCACACACATATATGGTTCCGTCAGGTCTGGGGTAAAATTCTATCTCATCACCGTCTCTATACTCGCTATTGACTATATTGACAAACAAAGCCTGAGCAGGGATTCTGCTCTGAGGTTTATGAACGACATTATGAGCCCGTAATCCATATACATTAAAATACTCTCGGGGCAAATTTTTAAATATACTGTACTCTCTAGCATAATATGTCCATGGACCTAGACAAAGAACGATTCTGGAGGCATTAATTTTTCTACCGTCAAGCAGCTTGATAGTATATTTCGGATTTGAGATTTGAGTGGAGTCCTTATATACGTCGACTACACTACCTATTATAAGTTCTGCTCCGTTTTTAGCTGCGTGTTTCCATAGGGTCTGTGTCAATAGCTTCGGCGTTACCTGTGCAGAATTCTGAAAAGAGCCTATTTTGGACTTTTCAATTATAGATTTAGGTTTAATCCATTCTATTTCAAAGTAGATTGAATCTTCATCAGTTAATTCTTTGGGAAAATCGACTTCGTTGCATAGTGTTTCGTGGGCTATTTTCATATCGCATTCAAGGCTATATGTGGAAACACTTCTGTACCCGTAGTTTTTTTCACCATCTAGTTCTTCGGCCAAGTCTTTATGCAATTTGAAGCCTGCTTTAGTTAATTCTTCTATATCAGTCCCATCTGAAAAGTCTCGGGCTAAAAAACCCCCTGCCACGCCTGAAGCACAACTGGCGATTTCATATTTTTCGATCAAGTTTATGGTAATATCAGAAGAATTCAGTTCTTTATAATGTTTGGATAGGAAATATGCAGTAGATACGCCAACTATTCCTCCACCTAAAATCACAATATTCTCCGGCTCATGAATATCCATTGATTTCACTTACCCTTGCGGGACTGAAGGTGCTAAGATTATTTACAAGCTTGAATTCAATAAAAATCCGTAACTGCTTTCAACTCATGAGTTCACACAATACATTGGCCAAATTATCTGTTTATCCAGTTACAAAAAATTGGTATACGACCTTATGGCTTCAGATATTCAGACCCTGAAGGGAAATGGAGGAGGGGGTTACTGAATATTAAAACCATTTTTTATGTTTAGCATTTCCTAAATTGGAACTTCTGAAACATCACTGACTCCTCCAGGGGTCATTTTACCCCTTCCGTTTTTAAATCTGGTAATTTCTGTTTAACTCTTTCAGAGTTGTTTTTTTTTTACGCAGAATTTCAAAGTGATGGTACAAAAAATGCTTTCAATATTCATTCAATGTTTTAACTAGTTTAATATTATATGTATACTATTGGACTAATCATGGAATTGGGCCAATTATAATTGCGAATATACAAAAGCAGAAGTTATGAAAAGGTTTAGACTCGGACTCGGAAAGGGTTATGGTGGTTTTATTAGCCATTATCAAAAATTAATTGGTAATATGTACAAATAGAGGCTATAATAATTTAAACATTAGGCCTTTCCTAGCCCAAAAATGTATAGTTCTTATTTTCAGTACTCAAAATTTTCCATTCGATAAAAGAGCCACTTTTTAATAAAACGCTCGCATTGACCGAAAAATGAAAGCCAATTTTGTGCAGCCAGTTCTAAAGGAGTTAAAATAGCTAATTGATAAAGAGCTAATTTCCTTTATTTCATAGCATTTTTGGTTTTGGTAAAGTAACACAAAAAAATGGTTGAATAAGATGCATGGAATACGTTATCAGAAGAGTAGTCTATTACCTATAGTTCAAGTTAAACCTCCAAAAATCAAAATTAAAGTGACCCTATACCCTTTTTGTACCCAAAAACTTGCATGGACTTCTACCTTAAAATTCTATGCTCTCCATTTGATGATTAATTAATAAAGTCAATAAATTATTTGTAAAAACTATGTATTTATTGGTATAATTTAATTTCCACTATTGTACATTGTACTCCAAACACATGCTAAACCCGAATTTTTTTCTGTAATGAGAATTAACTTACCTGTAGTTCCGATTTGATATAACCCGAAATTGATTTAATAGTAAGTTAGGTATCAGCTAATAAAAAGTGATTTTACCCTTTCAGGGCTGAGTATATAAAAGTGAAATTCGCTATTCGGTTAATACTTGCATTTTATTAAAAACCGACTCTTATAATTGGCGAAATTTTTTCTGCCATCGAATAGAAAAACCACATTTCACGGATATACACTTATTGCGCATTTTGGCCCGGAAGGGGTTAAGAGCTATAAAAATGCTTTTTAACTGTTATTGGATTGAAATTTCTACCTTTTTAAATATATCCGATATGGAAAGATTGTTTCTGTCTAAACTCATGGAGCTAGATGTCCAATTTTTTCGGAAACAGCTGTGTTTGACACCCATTTTTTCTAAAAGGGCACCATTTTTCTGAGATTAGATTGGTTCACGTGAATTATAAATCTTTAGGGCTAAATATACACTGATCTTCTATTTGTCAAATATATCTTTTTTTTATTTGGAAGTTGATAATCCCATACCAATTACAAGAAAGAATGTTAAATCCGATGTTTATATTGACCGAAAATTATGTTCTGTTGTTATTTTGCTGGGTCTAAACTGGTCTATTGATCTCAGCTGAGGTATTCAGTAAACCCTGAATAAAAAAAACAGAGGTATCCAATTTATCTTCCCAAGGTCCATGCAATAAGCTCCGATAGCTATTGGCTATCAATATCGCTTTCTCTTTGATTCGCAGGGTAGAAATAAATGGACGACTAATATTAATTCTGAAAAACATTAACGTAATCCCATCTGTGAAATATAGAAATTTATATCATGCAGTCACAGCTCTAGGAATGTTCAGATAGTGTACGATATATTTTCTTTTGATTTTTAATTGTATTTTTTATAACTTATACCTCCTAAAACCACTATTACATTATATCATTCTTTAAAAAAATGACAACCAGGAATGAGGACAGCGGAATCACCTCCTCATCTAACATTCCTAGCATAGAAGATTATCCTAAATCGATTAATAAGATCTATGAAGATTTCGCCGCACAAAAGATTCAGCTAAATGAATTCAAGCTCCTTCATAAAAAAGCCACCCGTGCGCTAGTTTTAGGCAGATATAGTAATGCATGGGACGCTTTCATACAGCTAGAAAAAAACATTTCTGCTTGCGAACCCCCCATCGACTCCCAAAATCCTTCCACAACATCCAACCACTCTACTGATCTCCAAAATAACCAACATACTTTTTCAAAAAAAGTATGGATTTTGTATGTATGCATTATAAGTAGCATGGTTAAGGAAGTCACTCCTTCTGGCGATTTTAAAATCTACTCAAAATCGAGCGATTCTCACAGCCTAAGCAACTTTCCTAAAAATAGCCAACAAGTTTGGGTTAGCCTCAAAAGTGGTTATTATAACGTTGCTGGGAATGTTGACCCTGAAATCATCGTACTATTGTAAGCACATCTCACATCTCACATCTCCTCCCTCCCTGTTAAAATTTATAGATTTCATTAAATAAATTTTATTTAATCACTATAGCGCACTATTCATGATAAAGATTAAAATGCTTGTAACTGCAAAATATGTCATTGAAGATTGGTTTAAAACCATATCTCCCAACACTCTGCACATACTCCAAGGTTTAAGCAACAAAGAGGGATCAAACGTTTCCTTGAAAAGTCATCAGGCCAATTCTGCTTTAATATCGTCCTACGTCCGAGTCTGCGAGCTTTATTTACTACAAATTCTACCTCACTTTTACATGTTTTCCGAGGCCAATGATTTCGTTTTGAATAATGAATTCTTTACCCCTCAACTGAAGAAGGTTTTTTTTTTGTTGAACCTAAAATCCTTTTTTTAAGAAAAAAAATTTAAACATCATTTTTTCTTTTTATTCTTCCGTAGTCTCTATTAAAGAAGATCGAATTTATAAAGGCATCCATCGATTTTGAGAGTCAAAGAAGCAACCTTAAAAACCCATCGTTGCAAAAAAATATAACTTTATACTCTGCCCAAAAGCTTGATATACAAATACAAAGCTCAAAAGAGGCACATGATGTTCACGAAAAAACAACAATAGTTTCAAGGAGCTCCTCGAGTTCTTTAAGTAGCTCTAGTAGCTCAATAGAATCTCATGTCATATCTCCTGAATCGCATTCAAAATCGACATTCTCAGTAACAAAGCGAAATCAATCCTATAACCAAGAATTCTCAAGTTCATCCAGTTCAATTTCTGGAAATGAAGAAATTATCCCAAAAAATTCTTTGCCTTCCATTAAAGACACTGAATCTAATTCTCAAAAAGAGACAGAGACCCTAAGCTCAAAAACTACTACCATTTTAAAACCCAATACACCAAGAGCATTCAGTGTGATTAATTTCCGTCAAATAACTTCAATCATTTCTAGAATTCTAAAAAAGTATGGCACTACAGTTATACTTGCTGCCTTTGTTTTGCGAATAATTAAATATTTTTTTGGGAATTTAGGAACGAAAAAGAACCTTGTCTCTTTCTTCACAAAAAAGATATGGAATTTATTAATGTCAAATATTAAAAATAGAAAATAAACTAAATTATTTCAAACACATACTCTCATCCCGCATTCCAAACACCCTTACTGTTCCTCTAATGGAAAATCAATGTTATCACTATTTCAATTCCTCCTCCAATAAGCCCTCCGAATATTTATATATACATTTTAAATGGTTTTCAGATTTAATAAAAAACGAGTCTTATGCGCTAAAAATTAACTTTTATCTTCATGTTTTCATAAAATGGTGTGATTATCATAAACCCTTTTAGTTTTAACAAAATGAGCTACTTATTATCCTTTCAGTTCTGTCGAAACATCCTATGAAACTGGTATTCTTCTAAACATTTTCTTTAAGATAATATAATTAGAAATACATTTTTCATGTAGTGAGTGTCAAATGGGTGTAAACAAGTTATATTTAATAGACCTTAACGTTTTAATTTGTTTTTTCTGGTATAAACCGTAATTATTCTTTAACTCCCTCTACCTTTTCACAATACACATCTATTAAAAAAACCTAAATTGACTTTGTCTAGTCTATATCCAAAGAGACCGAATCGATTTTAATACCGTTAATTTGTCATTCAAATAGGATTTTTTCCCCCATAATTCTACTTTATTGAATGAGTATGTTTAACTATTTGAAAAAAACTAAGCTTATCTTAGTTATAAAGTTATGTTGGCGTTTTTTTTATTAGGTATATTTTAGTGCCCTATTTTTTTAGCGGAATTGACCAAAGAATATTTCAGAAAAAAAATCAGGATTTGCAATCTGCAAAAATTCTTAAATTTTGAAAGAATTCACAAGGATACGAAAGTTAAACCCGCAATCATTAATCGGCTAGTATTTGGTTTATCACTAGATATAATGGTTTAATTATTACTCCATATTAATCCAATATTAATACGATTATCAAATAGATATATATATATTTTACAATTTTTTTTTTTGCCAAATTATTATCTTGTCTTATTTATCTGAAATTACAGCCTATATATCTCTATTTATAATATTATCATTATGAGTTGAGGGATACTCATATGACATTAAAATTCATTTTGATAAAAAAAAATAAATAATTAATATCTGTAAAACCGAATTTATGTTTCTATATTGATTTCTACATACTTTCTTTGTTAATATATGGTATAAAAAACCGTATATTAAATATTCTCTAAGTTTTAGAAAACTATAGTTTAAGTTTTATTAACCTCTATAGCCTGGTTTTTGAATTATATAA
>LSSL01002897.1:0-11942 GCA_001953115.1 Smittium mucronatum | reverse complement strand
TGGGACCAGAGTTTAACGAAAGTCCCATTAAAGAAGAGACAAGTTCTTCCATAACTGGCTCTCCCGCCAAATCACTGATGGGTCTAAGTCTTTGCTCAGTTCAAAGGCTTCAATAGAGATGGAAGCCGAAGCGTCACTTTCTCTATCGTCTGCCACTTCTCTCCAAGCGTCAACCTCCGGGGCAAATTCATTAGAATGACCACCAGACTCGACCAACTCATGATCGCGTTTAATCATGCCCATAGCACTATTAAAGCTAATGCCTCTCAACAATACAACTAAACGGGTCTATAGGGATTGATCCTAACCCACGAAAGAATAATATGACTAAAGATAACATAACACGATTACCAACACGAATGATATAGAATAATTTATATTTATAAAATTTTAACTAAACAACTATACTAGACTACAAGTATAATTAAAATGACTACTACCAGTTTGCCAGCGTGCTAAGACTTTCAGACTATCAACGGGGCGTAGCTTAACCTTAGGAGCCCAACGCGTCCTACCACTTTACCACTGATCTTTCATGCTCTAAAATACAAGGCATTCTTCTTCAATAGCCACGAGTTTCAATTTATTGGATCTAGGACTATTGATTTTGTTTTAATTATAATTTTTTTATCAATTTACAGTGATAATTATTCTGAGAATCAAGTTCCTGATTCCAATTTCGGATCTATCAATGTCAAATTAATCTTACCCTCCTGACTTTATGGATCACGCTCGGAATAAGACTTCGTGGTGAGCAACAGTATGGAGAGGTTCATTCCTCCACATATGTGCTAGAGAAAATTTTCTGATTGATTCGTTGTCATCATGACAGCTGAATACATTGGTATATGTGAATTCCTGCGAGACGCAAACAGATCTATTTCATGAGGTCCAAATATTCTTTCCGGTATTAAGAACGCCTCCTTTGATAATAACCACTTTATTTGTACCTCCAATCTTTATTTGCCATGGGCAGGGTTTAGATATGTAGGGAAATACACTACTTGCGATCGCGTATTGATTTCCAGGAAATCAAGAATTATTTTTTCTGAAATATCTATTAACCTCTCGAAGTAGTTCCACAAAACTTTCTGAAGTATTAAAAAGATGTTTTGTTGTCTGAATATATCAATACAGATCTCCTAAAAATATTTGGGACGTGGAATTCACAATATATTGCTAGAAATTCTTTCATTTTGATTTCAGAGATATTTCAGAAATTCTCCAGGAATTCAATGAAGGTTGTGAGCCCACAAATATTTCACATGCAGTGTCGATTGCATCATGATACTTCCATTTCTTGGATTTATGGAATAAAACTGGACCCATTACACTTTTTCAGGTTTTCTCGCCACCATTCCAAGCTGTTGATCGCCTGAGGTTTTATCTTAACCTCTTTTTTTCACAACATCCTCTCTGATAGGCTGCAATTATCCACTCTAACAATATCCGAACCATAAGGCGACATGATAGTAGAACTACTGAAATCCCTTGGATATTCCAGATAAATAAAGCCAGTGCTCGAATTGAGGTTAATCCTTCCCTAATGAACTTCACCGCTTCCTTGCGAAGATATCTGACCTTTTTGGAAAATACTTTGAGAATTATTGATTTTGAATTGATCCACATACCCAAATGCAGAATTTTTTTTTCTAGCAAAGATTTCGACTCTTTGATCTTTTAAACCAATCTCTTGAGCTTTTCCAGAATCAGTGATATATTCTGTTAACATACCTCTTGAGTTTTTACTAAAACTAGAAGATATTTTAGTTAAGCTGAAATTATTATTACCAAAGAGCGATCCCACCGCATTATTGGTCTGAAAATATTTGTGAATACCAATGAACTGAAATAAAGACCAAATGTGAGCAACCTGAATTGGTAACTCTTCCCATTGCCATAAATCTGAGATAATTTCTACAATTCTTGTTGATAATACTATACAGGAATGATTCCTCCGAATGTATTGATGCCATTCAATCCTTGCGGCGTATTTTTTTTCATGTTGATGATAACGTCTCCATCTTGAATTTTTTCTGTAGCAGGTTATGGCTCAGTCTCAGTAAATAGAGTACTGCCTTGAGATCCCCTGCTTTCCTCGTTATCGTTATCGTAAACAGAATCGAATAAAACCCCTTGAACATTTTTTACACTTATTTTATTTCTCGTTTCGACAACAACGCGGCCACCTCTCAGATATGATCTTCACTTTTTTTAGGTATACTCTCATATCGCTACTTTTTGCATGTGATTTCAAGAGAGGAAGGGTTTATAATAGTATTTTGAAACATTCTTTTATGGTTTTTTTATCCATTCGTTGTTCTTCAATAGACCCAACGTCTGAAGAAGCTTTTTTAGGAGTTCCCATATTGAACCCCCATACCCCGATCTCTTCCACATCCCCGAAAACCATGCTGTGTTCTAGATGCCTGTTTATTTTGAGGTGTAAACCATTTTGTTTTTTCGGGAGTTTTTGGCACCGCGACAGCATTTTAGATTGAGACTGGGTTTGTCTCAGCAAACTACCAGCTGTCACTAAAGGGCTTACACGTCCTATTAATTATTGTTGCTCTTTTGGCTACCAAAATTTCTTTTAGTATCTAGGATGAATGAGAGGAGTTGATTCTAAAGGATTTAGTTTAATCTCTTTTTCGATTAGTTGTATTAATTGATGCAAGCTATCAATTTGACCTTGAACGACCATTGTTGATATCTCAGATAGCAGTAGTGGCATAGTGTTTGTTAAAGAAAGTAATAGTCTTCTATAGGGGGGTTGGGGTTATCCTGTAACTTTTAATGTACAAAGTAATCTACAGGCCTGGTCACCATTGCTAGCTTAATTTTAATATTATGCCATACCGATTCGATCTTCTTCATTGACTTAGGAGTGGCATCATTAAGAGGAAACGGTCTGTAATTCATTGAACCGTTTCGTTTGCAGGCATATATTACTTCACGACAGACCTTATCAGACAGTGGGGTTTTATAAAAATATTCACCAATTGTCGGAAGCGCTTCTATTAAGCTTGGATAAATAGTGGGGTCCCGTATAGGCATCCTTGTATAATTGTCTCTTCACATATTTTTTGTATAGAGTTACAGGCTAAAATTATGTTAAATTTTTCGTTTAGCTCTGCTAAAAACATTTAGTTTGTTCAATGTTTTTGAAAAAGATTTTAGTTATAATAACATAATATAAATTGGTTTTAAAATAATATTCATAATCTTAAGAGTACCTTTGCAAAAGAAAAGATGATAAGGATACAAAATATAGTTTTTTTTTTTTCGCAGCAGAAAATATAGATAATTTCAGTTTTACCTGTGAAATTTTTTTTTTCTTTTATTGGGAATTTAGATTTTGTGTCCAATAAAGATGGTAAACATATATGACTCCACTCCGATTTATAACGTCGAATTTCCCGCTTCAATTAGAATTTTACGAAAATTTTGGATTTGGATTTGATGAATTGATAATAAATTGTTAGTTTTTTTCTATGAATACCGTTGGCTAAATGAAAAAGTTATTACCTTTTACCAATAAATGCGCGAAAAAAGAGGGAAAATTGCTACACACTGAATCAATATATATTATCATATTTTAATATCCGATTCTCATTTTATCAGATTCAAATTTTTCCCAGGTTCCATTTAATCCAAAATTGATAAATAAACAGTGGTAGTCTTATTAGACTAAAAATCTTAATTAAATTTTCATAATCCTATAATTAATCAAAAATATTAAATATTAAATTCAAATGCTGTTTTTTTTATTACAATAGAAAGTATAGAATTAGATAAAAAGTCATCTTAATGAGGTTTAAATTTGTTCAAATTTAAATGTGAGTAATTTTCACTTGGCGAATCGGATTGAGTAAAATATAGTTGGAAAAAATTCATCTTAATAGCGATAATGTGCGTGTATACTTATAATTAGGACAAATCAAGAAATTTGGCCATTATAAATTTTTAATAAATCCAGATAGTAGTGAGTAGAAAATTTGGGCTCATAAAGAGTTAAATTATGGTTAAATTTGAAAAATATTCAGATTAAAAGATATTTTTAACAACAGTTTAAATAAATTAACATAATTCCATAATTTCAAAGTAGATTTATAAATCTCCAGTATAAAAAAAATAGGGCTAATGACTATATAAACATCAAATTCAATAAATTTAGCGTTCTATCGATTGGCTGACATATTTTTTAATATATTAAGTAGATATGAATTCTAACACAGAATTAGATTCACAGACTCCCTAATTAGAACTATCACTCAAGGCTATAAATAAATATTTGCTATTTTATAAATCATTTTTATTATATTTTAAACACATGAAAAAAGTGTTATATGTAAATAAAAGCAACTAATTGAATAATAATAGGGTTTTTTCTGTTTTATAAAAAAATCATTGTATATAGCTTTGATATTCGACTTTTAATGCTAATTTGAATATTAGGATAAAATTATAAGAAATTGATTCTATATTTTTTGAAGTTAAGTTAATTTCAATTGGGAGTTAGGTATACTTAATTATTATATGAACCTGATACAAAATTGTTCTAGTTTATTATTGACTGAAATATTTTTTTAGAAAATTTGCACAAATGATTATTTATGTTTTAGGCTTAATATATCTATTCTTTTAATGGGGGTCATTTTACTCTACTATTATTTTGAAAAGCCAAATTTTAACATTTTAAAATTTAATAAAATAATAATTTTGAGATGTTGGAGGGATGGAAATGGGTTTTCTATAAATTAATTCCGTAAATCAAAAAAAGATCCCAGTTTAAAATTTTTTAAGTCTTTTTTATTTTTGAATGATAGAAATTGTATTTAATCTAATTATCGAAACTTACACTAAAAAAAAAAGAAATAAAAAATTAAATTAAATTAACTTAAATTAAAATTAGACTTCATTTATAATATTTACTAGATTTAATAGATCCATAATTTACTTTTTCTTTAAAATTCGCTTTTATTTAGTAGCTATATTTGTAATAATTCTAATACTTGATATTGAAAAGGCGATTTGTCTCTAAAATTTAAAAATGTGTATTTGAAGTATCCTTTTAATTTTATGTCTATACGATTTATTGGTAAACTGGTTAGGTTATGTACAATTTTTTTAGCTAAATTGACTTTTTTAGGAATTTGTTAAATGTAATAACCACTATTAATTATTTTTTCACCGAAATTACATGTAAATATCTAGATTAATAAAACAATAAAAAGTTCTGATTACAAATAAGATAATGAAAATATAGAGGTTTTCGCATTATTATTTGTTCAGATTTCACTCAAAAAAAAGAAATTTTGATCTTGCTAAAAATTAGTGAAAATGAAACTATATTGAGGGTTACATTAGTTTTAGACAAATAGAATTAAAGTATTTGATAACACAGTAAATAAATGTAATCCGTTTTCTGAATAATATGTGATCTGCTTTTTTTTTCCACTTTATTGATTTATCACCTATTTTCCGATTATAGAATTTTTAATTTAACTAGATTTTTTTTGTAAAATTTTCAAAATCCCGGCCATTTTTGAAATTTGCGCTTGAATTCCAATTCCAATTATTGCAATTTATCAGCTGAAAGGTGTAATAATTCCCAAAATGGCTTGATGAAATTTTTTCCAATTTTTATATCCTATTAAATCACAGATTTTAAATATATTTACCAAATATGTGGGATTTATAAAGGAAATAAAATTAACGGTGTAAAATATGCACTCAATATTTACTATTTTTAAATGAAGATGCATCAGTCTATCATGGTAACCCAAAAATTTAATATTGAAGCACCTGAATTATAAAAGAATCTATCATTTATATGATTATATTTTCTTTTCATCATAAACCCATTAGTAGTTATGCAAAAAGCAAGCAATAGTACTTATTTCGAAATCTAAACGTGTTTCAAGAGGATCTTTGGGCGCAAAACGTAATAAAATTCTAGATCTTGCTTGCTGTTGGATTTATGAAAATTATTAAATATCTTAAATAGTGATTGAATAATCAAAATAAAATGTCTAATGATAGAATTTTATTTGTATCCTTTTTCGGAAGCTCGATTTTTTTCCCTCTCTACATTTTCTTCCGCTTTAAATAAGTTTTTAAAGCCATGCAAACACAACATTTTCAGAAATATATCCTTATGAGTTCTACTAGGTACTGAATCCTTTATAATAATAATTATTCTTTAATAACGAAACCTTATGTTTATATGCAGATCTTCCCAGAAACTAATGTCGAACTAATGGAAAGTAGTTGAGATATGTTTAAATGTATGTTCAGCTTTATTCTCATTGGTTTATCAAGAGATGTAACATAACCATACATTAAACATCTTTTCTTAGTAAATTATATGTAAGTAAATGAATAGATATAAAGATAACCAATAATAAATGTGTTTATGTGTAAGGATAAGTTTTAATGGGATAATTTTAATGATAAAAGGTAAAAGGATATACTAGTTAAAAATATAAAAGATAGGGAAAGAGACAAGTTGAAAAGCTTAGCCATTCCAAAATGTCTAAGCTTCCTTATTTATACCATTTTCTATTTTTTAAAAGTCAATTATGCTTATGGGAAGATTTCTTCATTGGATGAAACATTCAATGCATGTACTGAATCTATTGGTTCATTGTATTATGTATCCTTAGAACAATAGATTATGCTAAAAAAACACCCTATAAATACGGGAGATTCTTTTTGAATTCAACACTTACCTAATGGATTTTTACTCTTTCCTAATTTTTAAACTTTCTATAAAGACTAGTTATTTATTATTTAGTTAAAATTTAATAGAGCAAGAAATTTAATATTAGAAAAATAATGGAACTTCATTATGCAAGTGTATTTTTTTAAATCAATTGGCTTTGCGATGATAAATTCTACAGTAGTCAATGGTTTACACAATAAAATAATTCTGGTCATGAAAAAAATCTCCCATATGGCAAATTCTTAATGAAGAGGGCATTTTATAGCATATTTTGTTTCAGCAAAAATTCCAAAACATTATTTTCTATCTATAAAAGTATAAAATTATGATAAAAAAAGGTTAGCTAATTAATTTCGACTATATTAATTTTGATTCGACTAATTTAAAATCAAATTTACTAAAGCGGATCGAAATATATTATATTGAATCAGAATCTACTATTTTTAATAATGTGCTAAGTCATATCGACTAAATTTCTAAATCAAAATCGACTAAAAATACCCTGTAAAAAAACAGTCATATAATTAACCAGAATAAAAACGCTCATTGGTTTATTTTACAATTGATAAATTATATATAAAATTTTTTTCAACTGTTGCAAGCTATTATTCATTGGTAAATTCAATAGAGCGATCATCAAATGTAATCCTGTAAATTTGTTTAAAACATTATAATTTTGTTAATAAGTGCTAGAAATCATTATGTATATATTTAGCTGAAAATTTTTTTTGGGATATATATGACACGTGGGATGAACCAAGTTTTCTAAATAAAAAAACCACTAACCGAAGCACTTCTGATATTATGATTTAAGTCAAATTTAACATTATTTAAGAAATTTTTTGTATTATTTAGCGCTACAATTTTATTAAAATAATAATTCTAAAAGAATTATAATTGATATTAATCTAACATCAGTATTCTGAACGTTTTATGTTGTGTGTTTTGTGTATTATTATGTGTTATGTTTATTATAATATATATAACGAAATGATTTATGTATACATACTGTGTGTAAATTATATTTTATGTGCATTATACTGTATTTAATGTCATTTGTAATGTGTTATATGATATATTGGGTATGCAGTGTCTTTGTGCAGTATACAGTTTGAATTAAGCGATATGGTTTTTGTAGTATTTTTTATGAGATTTTTAAATTTTATTGTATTTTACTCTTTGAGTTGTACGTTTTTGTTTATGATAATTTGCTGTTTAAAGTGAATATAGAATAGTATGCTGATTGTATTTTGCTAAGAGTTTTGTGTATTCTGTATTACTTTATGTTTTCTTCACTGTTTACTTAATTAATTTCGACTTTTATTAAAAATCATGGACTTGCACTACTCTTAATATTAATTTTATTATTCTATGACTGAGTATATATACATTTATTTGAATAAACCCATCAGATTTAATCTTTTTTCGAATTTTCTGACATATAAATCTCAAATCTATCGCATCCTTAATTATCATTTAGGATGACTCATTTATGATTATAAAACCGGTTTTAACTTGATAAATCTTATTTAATTGAAATTGAAAAAAATCCCCTAAATTCCCTTTTTTATGTCACTGAAATTCTTATACCTAACTTATAATAAGTATTGTAATATTTATATATTTTTAAGAATTCCGTCATTTTTTGGTTTATAATAAATCTAGTAGAAATTTCACTAGCGTTTTTTGTGTATAAAAGGGAAATGGACCTTTAATCTATATATATATTTTTTATTATTACCATTTTTAGTTTTAGCTAAATAATCCTTAATTTTGGTTTCATATATTGACATATGTTCAATACGCGTAAAACTTTACTTATCCAATAATTTTTGCAAAGAAATTTTATCATATTTTTGAATTTTCTATTTTAAATACTGAAAAATTTAATTCTTTTACTGGTTGAATATGTTTACGTTTACTATAAATTTTTTAATAGGGGAAATAGTCGATTTTAATATGTGAAATTAGTCGATTGAACTTAAAAAAACATGCAAATAGTATATTTTGGTTTTTTTAGTCGATTTTATTTCAAATTAGCCGATTTCATTTCATTTTAGTAGTTGAAATATTTTTATTCTAAAAAAAAATAAGTTGAACTAAACGTCATTCAAATTCCTAATTGGGATATTAGAAAATGAATATGCCTTTTTCTATTGTTGAATAGAAATGACCAAATGTGATTTAACAAATTCATTGGGCAATTTTATTCTGATAATTAGTCAGTGAAAATGATATGAAGCAGAAGGCCCTAAATAAAATCTCAGTACTTGCTTGCTGTTGAATTTATGAAAATTTATTAAATATCTTAAGCATTTGAATGGATATTCAAAATAAAAGATCTAAAGATGGAATTCTATATCTATTCTTTTTCGGAAACTCGATCCCCTTCTCCTTTTACCTTTTCCCCTCTTTAAATAATATTTTTAACACCCCGAAAACACAATATGTTTCGAAAAATATTCTTATGAGCTTCACTTGGTAATGAATCCTTTAAAATAATAATCATTTCTTAATACTGTAGTCTTATGTTTCGTTGCAGATTTTCCCAACTGATGCAGAACTACTGGGAAACAGCTGATATATTTTTATACACATGCTCTGCTTTATTCTGATTGAGCTACTCTGATATTTATCATTCTCCCGAATTAAACATACATCTTCAGCTTTAGTCTCATTAAGCTATTCGGTGATGAATCATCCCCATGCATTAAACATCTTCTTTTTTTAAATAATAATGTGTGAAGTAAATGAATAGATATAGAAATAACCAATAGTAAATATGTATATTTATCCTTAGACCAATGGATTCTGTAAAAAAAATAGCCATTGCATATGGATATTTTACTCCCTGTTCATTAAGAATCCCCCATATGCTTATTTTACTAATAAGATATACTGTAGAAAATTGTTTTTAATTTAGTGAAAGCTATTGGGTGATTTTCAGGTTCGATAATGCCATTTTAGTTAACCTTTCAGTGTAAAAAATATTCAATTAATAAAACGAAAAAAAAGATATTCTACAAACATGAAGATATTTCTTAAAAAAATGTTATAAAAAGGAATTGCAAAGACTGGTTAAATGGAAAGTTAATTAACATCATAAAATACTATGACGTTATCTTAAAATAAAATTCCGTGATACAAAAAAAAAATCATAAAATACTATTTTAAAAAATTTACTAAGTTAATAAACCGAAGACATTACCAATTCAGCAATTGTAAGCCAATAATGTCATATCCAACGTTTCCTAGACAGAAAAAGAGCATCTTTTTGGCTGCTATAATAACAATCTCGCTTACAATAAACATGATTTATATACGGTCTGTATTCGATACACAATACTTGAGAGATAAATCGAAACATTTAGAGGAGCGGATACAGGAGCGGGTAGAAGAGCGGGTAAAGGGGCAGATGGAGGGGTGGATAGAGCTGACCACCAATAGTGACACTAGATGGAAATTATCTAATTTAGAGATTGATGCGTTAAAGAGGCTCGATTCGCAGCTTGGAATTAGCACTTTTGAGCTCCCGAAAAGTTACTATGAAGTCCCAAAGATTTCTTTAAACACCAGTGATTATCTAATCGTCACGCCGGTAGAAAAGGACGTATCTGTGTCCTTCATGAAAAACGTATACAACGAAATCAAAATAACGACCCATTGCGACAATGACGACACTCGGTCATTTTGCGGTATTAGATCAAATAAAACTTTCACTTACGGGACACTATCCAACAAAACTCATGAAATGTTTTCAAAAATTTGCTCGGATTTCAATATTCATAAAGTATACATAAAAATGGATCTCGACACATACATTGATAAAAAGTATGTCGATTCAGTAATCAAGTTTATTATTGAGAATAACGACAAAAGAATATACTTTGGATTTCCCAGGATGGCTGGCAAGTATCTTTACAATGATGGGTATTTTTATGGTATAAGTGGGCTGCTTCTTCAAGATTATTGCAGCTGTAAAATTAACCCCCCTACGTTTTCTGCTGAGGACGTATGGTTTGCTAATACACTTCATTCTTGCATCAAAGAAAAAAATAAGAAAGTGCCCGGCTCAGTAAATCTGAATTATATGCGTCTTGATAGCACCAAAATTCATCACAAGAATTATGATGATAAAGGAATACGGCTTAGGCTTGGTAGAAATGCTCACGAAAACTAGGACCTAAAACATTTATGTTGGTGCCTTGTAAAACTGAACTTTTTTTGGATTTCGGAAACATAAAACTTTACCAGCCTCTACCCAATTTTTATTATACCATTGCTGCTTTAATTTTTTAATATAATTTTTTTGATAGTGGTTATTATCATTCAACTGCAATTATAAATATAACATTGTGCCTTCTTTTGGTCCTCATTTTATATATATTTTTTTCCACGCCATACAGATCACATTCGTAAAATGCATAAGTCATATATTTTCTTTTTTCCTTAATAAAATAACGTAAACAGACCACAATTTTAAATTTTGGCGAACTGGTTAATTTTATTAGCTACATTGGCATATCTATAATCACGGACAATTTAGATTTTTCGCACCTAAATCATTAGTCTGGAAATTTTAAGGCGAAAAAAGGGAGCTGGTTTTAAAAAGTTTCATAAAACAAACCCAAATTTTCATGCAAGATAGATACAATCAAGATTTAGAATGAATTGGAGGGAAATGCCTCAATTGCTTATATCTTCAAGTTGATTTTTTTATTAGGAAAATATATAAAATCCATTGGAAACAAATAATCATTATGAATCCATAAACCAAATTAAGCTTCAAAATTATGATCAAGTTTTCTTCCGAAAAAAGTGAATTTAAAAATCTTTATACATATTTACAAACTTTTTCCCTTTCAGTAAATCTGATTTTTTTTTTAACCACGATAAATGTTTATGTTTTAATATAACCCTTATAAGGAAAGGGGTATTAAAGCGCCAGAATATTTATTTTTTAGGAAAAAAGGGGTAGTGAGGGATAAGAGGATGCATTTTTTTCTCTTCAGAAATCCATCAATTTAATATAATAAAAAGTGACCGGGGTATTTTTATACACATTGGTGTAATGATTATATTCCATATTTTCATGTTTGATTTTTTTTTTAAATTTTAACTGCTATCTATTGAAAAAATCATTTATTTAAACTTAGTATTACACAAGAAAAAAAGAAGGGCTTGCTAAAATCAGGTAAAAAGCAGCAATAGCCCT
>LSSL01002895.1:0-10512 GCA_001953115.1 Smittium mucronatum | reverse complement strand
AAACTCAAACTCAAACCTAAACTCAAACCTAAACTCAAACCTAAACTCAAACCTAAACTCAAACTCAAACGCAAATCCAGTCGTAATTTTGATCAAATCCTGAAAGAAATAAAAAAAATTATATTAATAAACTTTTTAATTATTCAAAACTTGTTTTAAATTCGTCGATTATACCATTTTTTCTACAGAAATCATAATAATTATAAGTTTCAGAATTTTCAAGTAAGAAAAGTGGTATAAATTTTATCCCTAAAGTTTTTTACATATTTTTATTGTTATAATTTCATCTGGCCAAAAAGAATGATTTCTTTAAATCACAAGATCCAATAAAAATCGCTTCTTATTAATTCGAGGTTTTAATGAGTAAATAAATGTATTTTTTTATAAAGAAGCGATTAAATTGGGTTAAAGAAACCTCTGAATTTTCATCAGATGTTTTGAAGTATATCAAATAATATTTTTCAAATTGTATTTATTAAATCAAAATATGAAAAAAAAAATATCCCAATAATTCTCAATAAAAATACATCGGGTCTCAAAATCACTTATTCTATAAAACAGGTGGATCAAAAAACCAAGTTAAAAACATAATATTCAAGTTTTTATATAATTCTTAATTTTTTGTAATTATTGTTAAGTTTTTTTGAAATTAAATTCTAAATTCGAGCTTTAATACTTCTTGTATATATCTTACAAGAATTTAATCAGATTTTTTTGAAACTATTCCATATTTAATTTATAAGCCTGTTGTATATCATATCTTAAACTTTGTCAGAAAAATGGCTCAAGATAATTAAAGATGATTAACTTTTCGATAATATTTTAGAGGTACTTTGACTCCAAATTTTTTAATTAACATGCTTAACATTCTTAAAATTTATTTTATATGTATAATATGAAAATTTTAAAGGATTTAACTTTAACATATGTTGATGTTATGCTAAAAAAAATTTGTTAAGCTTTCCAGCAAATATATTAAGTCCCGATTTAATATTTATTTATTTTCTTCATAATTAACATAAATTATTTAATTTCAGCTCTTATATTGTTTTCAATAAGGTAAATAAGTTATTAATACTTTTTAAAAGGCATATATATATAGAATAGACCATCAATATTTCTCTTTTATCGCATATCATCTACATGAATTTTTATAATCGGTTTTAAAGAATTTTTCAGCTATAAAAAAAAGAAAAATAATTTTCAATATTTTCCATTATCTGTTTGCAAGGTTATAATTGTAAAAAAATATGAGCCAATATCCATAGTTTCTAACTTTCACCATTATTATTTCTCTATTCCAGCTTTTTTTTATTATTCATCCTGCCCTTTAATTTGAAGTAACTAGATATAATTTTCTTTATAATTCAAAGATAATGGAAGAGAAAATCCAAATTTAATATCAATTTTTCAATAAAAAACTTTATTATCTTTAAATCTCCATTAAAAAATTTTTAATTGGAGATATAAATATTTATAAAATGAATCAAGGTATAAAAATTTATAGTTATAAATTGTTAAATAGTTCGCATGCATATAACTTAAATACTTTTTCTACCAATCCCATCGTTTTTTTATAAATGCTTATATATAAACATTCACTTAATATTAGTGTTTTTAAATAAATTTATTCACTGTTGGCTTTTTTGATGGCAATTAAGGTTTTCTACTATAGAAAATAGACTTTACCGTTTATTTTTTCAGAAATTGGCTAAAAAAATTCCGCAATCTTTTTTAAATTTTTCATTTTTTCTTCTAGAACCACTACCATATGATTTTATATGCTTTTATATGCTTTTTAAAACACAACATAACTAGCTAACCAGGTTTTAGCTTTTTCATTACTCTAAAAATACTGAAAATAAAAGCATTTTAAGTTTTAATATTTTATTAAGACTTTATTTATATAGCTGAGGTTACTTGAGTTTTTGATTTTAAGAATTTAAACCGATTTAAAGAGAAGTTTTAAAAAATATATAATAAATAATAAATATATCAAATAAAAATCCTGCTGCATCAAATACATAATTTCTAAAAAATATATAAGAATTTGTTAATAAAAACATTCAATATGTATTAAATGCAGCGACATTATTGGCATTTTTCATTGATAAAATTTAAATTATTTATATAAAAAATCATTCTTCAAGTAATATAGAAATTATAAAAATTTATTTTGAGATTAGTATTTCTTACCGGAAGATAAATAATTTTATTCTTTGGAACTCTTTTTCATTGATAATATTATTTATAATTTTTTAAATTAATTAAAAATTATTGGGATAAAAAATATCTAAGTTTATATAAATTAATACTTTTTGTATCATATAAACAGAATTTTTGAAAAAAAAAATTAATATTTAGAGCGTTAAGATTATAGCGCAATATTTTTAAAATAGAATAATAAAATATATACTTATTAAATATTGCAAATAATAGCAGGGCTTTTAGAAAAATAATTTTCTATAGGAAAAAAATTATACAAGACCATATTAAACTAGTAGTGTGATATTTAAATAATATATACCTATAATTTAAGTATTTTTAAACAATTATAACTGCTCTAAATAAGAAATAATATTGATAAAATAATGCATCGAATAAAATGCTAAAAATTGTAATTAAATTTAAAAAATTATTAGTAATACTCAAAATAATCTGTAAATTAATATAGCAAAATGCATGCTTGATCTAATAGCAAAATGTATATTTATTAGAGTTAAATAAATGAGTGACGGAGTAAAAGTGATTTAATAAACATATTGAGGGATCAAAATTCTGCATAAACTTTTTAAGATAGTCTTATTAATTAATGTAATAAAATTACAAGAATTACATATTCAAGGATAATTGATGTAGATATATAAATAATCCCAATGTTAGTTCAAACAAAAATTCCAAGTTAGTTTTAAATAATTATATTTTTTCGTTTTTGTAAAAATATCTAAATATTTACGGTTTTTAAAGAGGGTTTTTTCACAAAAATTATCGTGGGGAGGTTTTATTCATTTATTAACAACTATAAAAGCAAAATATGCTTATAAATCTTTACAGGAATGAATTTTAGAAAAAAAATTTGACCAATTTCAGGATATGAGCTCTAGAAAAATATGAATGCTTTTTATAAATTCTTGGACACAATATCTAAAAATAAAATCATATAAAACAAAAAATAAAATCACCAGGAGGCTAATATATTCCTAAAGCGATTATTTTTTTATAATCTAATAATGTGCTAATATTTTTAATAAATAGGTATTTTAAACATTATAGTCTTGGGGATACCTTTTTTAAAAAAATTATTATTTATTTAAATGATGACTTTTCGTGTTCAATTCCTGCTGAAAATTTTATATCAATTACAAAAAAAGTTAAAAATGTGACTTTTGGTTGATTAATCAAATTATATATATATATATAATTATTGAACCCCCAGTTTTTTTCATATAAAAATTTTTTAATAATTGTAAAGACCTTACTAGACCCAATTTTCTAATCATATGAAATAAATGCGATGAAATTAAAATAAATTAAATTAAATTGTATGATTTAATTTTTATTTTTATTTTTAAAAATAAAAAAGAATATAAAACAATAATAATAAAACTTTAAAAACAAGAAATATCCTTGTTTCATCGACTTGGAGTTTTAAAATAAAAAAATATTTCATAACCCTAAAATCATATTTAAAATACACTTTTTTTTGTGTCTTTTTATTTATTCACCAAAAAAATAGTAAAAAGAGGTAATTTTTTGTAAATATTATATTTATTTCTTTGAATCTCGCCCTTTAGCCCTAATTTACCGGTGTGGTACTTTAGTTTCGTTTTTTTTATTGGCAGTATTTTTAATCAAAACAGTTTTGCTCTAAGTCCTCCAAGTTGCAAAAAATCAGCAATATGGCCAAATATATATATTTCTTTCCTTGGTAAAAAAAAAGCTAATCCTTTGTTAATAATTCTACCTCGAAAAATGATTATATATCTTAATTTAATTATAAAACACGTTATAAATTACATATATATTAGAACTCTGGAATATAATTGAGTCTAATTTTTTCTATTCAATTTTTTACTTGTAATCTCTTAAGTAAAAGTTAAAATTTTGCTATCTGAAACAACTAGTTTAATTCTAGTATTATTTTTTCCTTAAAAGTGATTTTTTAAAAAAAATTGGATATTTAAGTGATATTAAGTTCAAAATAAATATATATTGGACTTTATAGTCGTAAAAAAACGCTTTAAAAAAGAATTTCAAGTCAAAAAACAATTTTTTTTTAAATAAGAGATGATTTTTTTAAATAAAGTTTTAATTTCATATTTTTTTCTGAAATAAATCGTAAAAATTTTAATATAAAAACATATACATAAGATTATCTATGAGAGATCACTCTATTACATTAAAAATTAAAAATTTGATTAATCTGTAATTACAGATATCATATTGAAAATATATCTATTATGGAATCTGGAGTTGAAAAAAAGGAAAATATGTAGGATAATTATTGATAATTAAAAGTGCATATTTTTTTTATTTCTTTATTTTGTTTGGCAATAATCAATTTTCGTTTTTATAATGGCATAGATAGTGGAAAATAGTTTAGTTTAAAGAAAATCTTCATTATATGTGAAAAAGATTTAAATTTTGTTAATTAATTACGATATTATAATTTAAGTGGATTTTTCTTTATAAAAAAAGGATTTGAAATGGTAATAAACCTTAATCCCGAATAAATAATAATTTAAAATAATAATTAGGTAAAAAAAAATAACTATATTTGAAAGAAAATTGTAAATATATGAAAAATAACTTATTCTTTTAAAAGACTATTTTTTAAATGAATTAAAACATAAAGAAGAAATATTTTAAAAAATTAATATAAGGTATGGTAATATTTTGGATCAATAAGAAAAATTCGAGAAAAAACCATCAAATTCTTTTAGCCGTTATAAGGCTTATAGAGTTTCTTACAAAAATTTGGAAGCATTTTGATAATTAAAATTCGACTTTTTTAAGCCTCATAAAAAAACTAAAAAACATAAATCAAAACTTTAAAGTATATTATTCTTTTTTTGCATATTTAAGTGATAAAATATATTTGCTTGGTTCTCTTAGCCAAAAATACATTAGTATATTTTCCAAATAATCTTTACATTCTATTTATTCTATTTCTAAATAATAAAAAAACAATGAATAAATCTTCGAAAATTTTTCTTTAAAAAAAATTGCTTATATGACTAGAAAAATCTAGCCAATAATAAGGCCAAAATACCCTTATAATTATGGAAACTTGATAATTTAAAAAGTTGGTGGTTCACCAAAAGAGACTCCTAAAAATATATAACTTTTTAATTCTAAATAAAAAAGCTAGGAATTCGGAACAAAATATACCTCTACATATTTAATAACTAAAATTATACACTTGAATATTGGGATATTTTTTGGCTACGAAATATATTTGAAATTTAGTAGGTTAATGGTACTCAAAAATATTTAATTTAACATAAATATAATAATTTTTGATAATTTATTTAACAATAGATTCTTTATTTACAGAGCTTAAATCATTACAGCTTCATCTAATGTTTTATTATTAAAAAGCATATTTATACACCTCAAAATCCCTTAGATAAATTTCTGTAAGATTGAATTAATTTTTAATTAAACTAAATGATTATAAAGATGAATATCTTGAAAATATTACGTAAAAAACCAATAATATTTATTTGAAGACAAATAAATTAATAAATGTTAAATTTCGGAGTACGTAAATTTCCAAGTTTACTAATATTTCTTCAGAAAATAATAATATTTTTGATTTTACGAAAAAAAAAATGGCTTAAATGTAATTTAAAATTAAAGATTCAACACCTGAACTTGATTTAAAACGCCCTAATGATAATTTGATCTTTTATTCATTCATTTGATTTATTTTTTTACCTTTTTTTAGAATTTTAAACTTATCCATATTTGTATAAATTGCTTTTTTTTATTAAATATTTTATTTTATATAAGTATTTTAAAAAAAATTATCTCAAATCTCTTATTAAAATTAATTATTATTTTAAAAATGATGAAAATAATATAACTTATCTGATATATTTAGTTTATAACAACCCTACACCTTTCCAGAATCAACGATTTAATTTGATTAAAATTATTCAATTTTATAGGGTCTTAAACAACATACTTTTATTTTTTTTATATAATCATATAGAACTAAGCTTTAAAAAAATGTAGAAAAATTAAAAAAAATTCCTAAAGTATAATCTAATCAAGAAATTTTTATAGAATTCATTTGAAAGTAGAATAAGTTTTTTAACCTAAAACCCTATATTATTATGATATAATAATTTTTATTCTTAATAAAATGATTTAAACGTTCTATAAAACCTTATTTCTTAGTATAAATTGTGCAAAATTTAATTTAGTCATCACCTTTTACATTAAAATTTGAAATTTTATGATTATATAGATATATAACCTTCATCTGAACTAAAAAAAATTGGTAAATTTTGGCTATTTTAAGCGTAATTATAAAACATAATTTTAAAGTCAAAATTTTGTTATTTTTAATTTTAAAAAATTCATTTTTAAAGCTTTTTTTATTTTTTTTAGGTTGATATTCAAAAAGACTAGATAATTTTTCCGGACTATCGGAGAGTATGCGAGTCTTATTCATAATTCATTTGTGAGAAGCAATTGTAATGAGTTAAAATTTTTAGAATATAAAATAATATTTATTTGGCTTTGAATGATAGAATCGCGATTAATATTCAGATCAATCCCTTCAGCAATTTTTTTTTATTTTCTTTCGCTTGATCTAATAAAATTAATAATTCTGCGAGAAAAAGAAATAATAAAATTAGTATCAAACTTTTGTTTATTTTTGAAGGGTTAGTTATTTTTTTCACTCAAAATCAAAATTGAAATTGAAATTGAAATATATATAGGCAATAATATATTTTATTTTATTTTATTTTTGAAGCAAAATAAAAATAAGATTAATAACTATCCTTTTTTTCACAGAAAATTTATTTTTTATCTTTAAATTTTTATAATTTTGAAATAAATCACAGTTTAGAGTTAACTAAAAGGATTATTTTAGTAACATTATTTTTTGTATAAAAAAATTCACACAAAAATGTATATTTAAATCTAAATAAAAGATTCCCCTCTCCCCCTTTATTATTCCAGTTTTTTTAAATAGGGTTTTCATACGATTTCAATCTCGCAAAAGAATTTCAAGTAATTATTTTTAGTTTTATTATTTAAAGAATTTTTCATAAAAAAAATAAATTATCTGAATGATAGGCTATCTCCAATTCAGCACAAAATGGCCAATATTTACATGATCTTATAGATTATTGCGAATTTCATTATTCCCACATTACCTACTCTCAAATATTTCGGAGAGAGAATTTTAATTTGATGAAAATTGTTGAAATATTCCTAATTAAATCCATGACAAATATAAGAGTGAAATTTCATGTTAATTTATAAATTAAAGAATGAATTAAATAAGAACTAAAAAATTTTTTTGATTAATTAAGCAATATTTTAAGATAAATAATATGAATGCAAGAATTTTAAATTAAATTAAATCAAATTAATTTTCCGATATATGTGGGTTAAATAAGTTTTTAAACTTCTTGAATATCACTATCAAAAAAATCATTTATCTTTATTTGATACAAGTAATTTTTCAAAAAAAAAGTAGAATAGTAATAGAACAAGTATGTATTAAAGAGATATATTCCAGTTTTCAAATTAAAAAACTCGTGATTATTAAAGATCTATGGATTATCATAGATAATAATTTTAAATTTTAATTTAAGAAATAATTACATAATAAAAACTGTTTTTTTAGTGGAATAATTATATATATCATTTCAAAGTATTTTTAACAACCTTATATGTCATTGAAAAAAACCCTTATTATTTAATATCTTTACTATATTAAAAAAAATTGCGTAAAATATTGTTCAACTTCCCGGAATGATGAATATTTTAAATATTGAATATAAATATATATTAATTTAATGTTTTTTTATATTTTTTTATCTAACTAGTAACCGGTGTAATACAAAAAGTAGTCTAACATCTAAAAACCGTTGGATCTACTTCAGAAGAGAAAAGGTACCATATCTTTTACTATTTATTTATAAAAAAATTCCTGGGAGATTTAATGACTTATACAAATTTTTAATTAGTTAAAAAAGAATATATAATATTGCACGAAATATGTTAAAATAAAATTTAAAATAATAAAAAACAAAAATTTAAATATGATTTAATCAAATTTAGTAGGCAAATATGACGTTAATTAACTGATATAATCTCTCTTCCATTTTTTAAGTCATTTTTCTTGATTTCAAATAGTGCATCTTAAGATTAATGGGGGAATAATACATATATTTGAAAATAATTTTGATATACTTGAGACTCTAATCACTCGTGAGAAACAAAATTTAATTATATTAACCCGTTATAAAATCCGAAAATTCAAAAAAAATTATTGAAAATCAATTTTTTTTATTGAGACTCTGAAAATGAAAGCATAATATTTTAATCAAAATTGTTAAATTATATTTTTATAACTACATAAAAATGTGTAGAAATTCGATAAATATGATGATTATTTTTTTTGGGTGCTATATATTTAAATCTTAAGATATTTATGGTCTAGTAAATTTCAAATAATTATTTTAAACATTTTTGAAACAGAAAATATCTTTTTAAGAGTCTGATGCAATCCAAAAAAAGCTATTTTGAATCATTTTGAATCATTTATTTTCTTTTATGTATCATAATCAACATGAATTTGCTTTTTTTTCTATTAAATATTATTTTTTTGGATAAATAATGAAGCAGTGTAGCATTATGAGGTTTAAACATAAAATTTTCGCAAAAATTTTATTTTCAAAAAAAATTGGAATTCACAATCAAAAGGTTTAAAAAATTGGTGATTTCAATTTTATAAATCATTTTTTAGTTCTTGAATATACCCTGTAGTAACTGAAATCGATGTTTAATAAATATTATGAGATCAATTATCTAATCAAATTACTCTTAATTGTTAGGAAAAAAAGCTTTTTTAATATTTGCCACTTCCAAATTCACTTTTGGCTTTATTTTTTATCGTTATTTGATATCTTATTTTATATCTACACTTAAAAGCGTTAAAAATTATTTTCTGAAAAGACTTGAACATATAATTTTAGATTCATATCTAGAATGAGCTTAAATAAAACTTATGGTTTTCTAGTTTTATGCCATTATTTGATATGACACAAAAAACCTCTTTTGTAAAAAATTTTTGATTAAAATTTCTTCATCAAATTATTCTTTAGCAAGTTGCACTCCCTAATATATTAAATATATGTATAAAAAAAAACTATATTCTTTTCTTTTTCAGAAGGATAAAATATTAGTCTTAAAATTAGAAATGTAAAAATGATAAATTTATCGATTAGTATAAATTTCTGAAAGCATTGAACTCTTTCTGAATATATCAAAACCACAAATATTAAATGCCATTTTTTACAGCAAAAAAATTTATTAAATAACATTGGATTTCTGAAATAACTTGCATGGGAATTATAATTTTTTTTTGAAGAGATTAATAGGCCCTAAGTAATTGAAATTATAAAAATAACTAAAATAAAATTTTTTCTAAAAAATAAAATAAAATTTTGATACTTTAGTTGAAAAAGTTAACGATATCGGATCTCTGAAAAAAATTATTGTGATAAAGAATATTAAAAATATTAAGAATTATAAAATAGAATTTAGTGACGGTTGCAAAGGTTATCATTTTAGAAAATTATTAGCTAAAATAGAAGCGAAATGTATAATTTTTTATTGAGGAATAAATAAATAAATTAATTGATAAAGTTTTAAAAAATAATTACATTATACTTTTTAATATTTTCAGATTTTAATAAAATAAATTAATTTATAATTAAAAACTATAAAAAAATAACTATTTCCAAATTTTTATAAGATTTCTTTCATTAATGAATTGAGGAGAAAATATATTTGTCTTTTGTATATATTTATTTCACAAAAAGTTGACCAGTATTCTTGATTCGAAATATATATCCTTTTAGTTGTTTTTAGAAAACTAAGTTCTAATTTTCAAAGCGTTAAAATGAATAAAATATAAAAGCTTTTGAATAAACAAAAGGACTCAAAAAAAAATAGTAGCGTTATTTTTTGTTAAAAATTATGAACAGACACTTCTTTAAGGTGGAAATTTAATTATATCATTATTATACCACTTCAAATATACAAAACTAAAATTTGACCTTCCAAATAAAAATATAATATATATTAGCAACACTTATAATACGAATTCAACCAACCGATAAGGTACGTTCGAGATTCACATAAATTACTAACTGAAATCTTAACTTATAAAGATTTCGATCTGCAATCCTGAATACCTAAACCAAGAATTGTTTTCCAGAAACTTTCAATATGCGAAATAATATTCATACTCACAAAATT
>LSSL01002892.1:0-13846 GCA_001953115.1 Smittium mucronatum | reverse complement strand
GGAGATTACATGGTTAAATATTTCGCAAAAAACCTTTTTTTTTAATATTTTTTCCAGCCCTTTTTATGGAAACTTTTAAAGTTATTATAGGCTAAAAGTTACCGTTAATCGCAAATGAGATTTGAAATTATAATGTTTTTTTTTTTTTCACTAAAAAATCCAAATCTACGGGTTATTTTTCTGTTTACATATAAATAAACCATCGATAGTTTAAGACAAAACAAAGAAATAAGTAAATTAAAATCGAAAGGCTAAAAATAATTCGAAATATAAAAATACCACATGAAATATGATATTTTCATTTCAATAATAAAATTTAACAAAAATAAGAAATAAAAATTATTAAATCTTTATTTTTTGGTGTTTATATACATCTTTGAAATATAAATACTATTTAATAAATAAAAAATAACGAGCTATTTTATTATTTAATTGATAATTATGAAGAATAATCGAATTATATTAAATTTTTTTTAAAAATTATAGAATATATTTTTTATAAATTATACTACTTTTGATGTATAAATAAACAATTATAAAGATATTTTCAATTATAAAATTTCATTTCCCGGGAATTTATTCTTTTGCAGTAGTTTTCAATAAACGATTTTTAATTTTTAACGATAATTTTTTTTTATGATTTAAAAATTAACAACTTTAATTTCCGAAAATTTCATTTTCATTTTCATTTTTACTCTTTTAAATGCTTAAATTTACCATTTCTTTCATTTAAATTGTGTATGCATCTGTGATTATTTTAGATACAATTCGTTTTTCAAATTTTTTTAATCAAAAGCTTAGATTTTTATTTTATTTTCAGTATAAAAAAGTTTAATTGAAATACTTTTATTTAATATTTAAATCAGATCTTCATTATGGAGAAATATATCTATATAATAAGCCGGTTATATAGAATATATTAAACCATTTGATATAATTTTCGAACCGATGATAGGTTCACAATTATTTTGAATATCAATTTTTGATGACCCCATTAAAAGTTATTTATTTGGATATAAATTAAATTTATAATAACGATTTTTTCAAACCTAATTTATATAACACTATCGAGTTAAAATAGCCAAAAAAAAATTTAAAAAATATAATATACATAGTTTTATATATATTTAAAATAGCTCTCAAGATTCGAGGTTTTTTTAATAGTATTTTTTTTAGGTTCAAGAATTAGAATCTTTTCTATTTATTTTAATAAAAAAAATATTTGGGGGTTTTTAAACAGCAGAAAAGTAATCAAATAAAATATTTTTGATTAATTTCTTTTAGTAAAAACGAATATTGAATGCTGAATTCCCAAAAAAAAAATCTGATAATGATTATAGTCTAAAAAATATAAAATTACTATGTTTAGTATTTTGATACTCCTTTTTTTGAGTAGGACTATATCTATAAATTTGAATAGCCCAGAATATATCACCCAAAACCAATCAAAGAGGTACCGAGCTTATTAAAAGGAATTATTATTATTATTTTAAACCAAAAACTTTATAGTAATCATTGGATTATACAATATGAACCCATTTTTTAATCTGCTCTAATATTTTTTTATTTTCAGTTAGTTTCTCATTAAAATTACATCTTATGTAACATCAACATTGTATTAATTGTATTAATTTTATATTCTTTTTGTTAAAATAATATTAACTCTCGAAAATTAATCGATTTATGAGAGATTTAGGATTTTTCATTATAGTAAATTAGGGCTCGTTCTTTTTTCTGCTTTTGTTTTCATAATGATGACTTTAATTTCATGCTATCTACGGTTTAAACAGAAAAAAAAAACTTCAGAAGATTGATATATATAGGCACAAAAAATAAAATATTTTTGCTTAGGTTAATAATCGGATAATTTAAAAGTGTCCTCGTATTTATATTATCTCGATCTAGTTTGAATTTAAAGAAAATTTCAGAAATATGGGCTTGATACAATATTGCTTTATGTATTTTCTATAATCTTCGTGTTTTTACTATTTTTAAATTTTTTTAGAATTTTCTAGGAAAACTTATATTTAACTGGTTCTAAAATGGCTCATTATCGATTCGTTTTGATTAAATAATTTTTTGTAAACGGGCTAAATAAAATAAAACTACCTTTGCCCTTTTACTTTTTCCCATTGTGTATTAAATTACACATTTTACACATTTCTTCCTCCGTCTATTTTTTATTCTAGAATATTTAAAACGTTGCTATATTTTTTAAGTGCTCTGATGAGCTTTATTTTTCAGGGTTTAGAATCTATGTTATCTTATTTATAGCATTCTGAGCTATGGTTATTTTTTAAAACTTAAATATCACATTTTCTTCAATATAGATGCTCGCCATTTTTAATTGATTGAAAAAATCTCAAGAACTTTTGTTTAGAGGTGTCAAGTACTTGGGAAATTTAATTATTTAAATTCCTAGAATAAAGAATTTTCCAGAAATTCGGATAGCGCCAATTTAAGTCGAAATAAGATATAAGTATACTATGGTACGAATTAAGATGTGTTTTTGAAGATTTTTTAAACGAATCTTTATAAATCCTAGGATATAAATAGAGGCAGGAATTTTTCTCCATAAAGAAGAAATAAAAGAGAGAAGTATTTATTTATCATGGAAAATAGTATATTTTTAACTCGTCTTTATGAAGAGCCGAATTCAGTAAATATAGCTACTTCATTTAAATTTTTTGATTTTATAATCAATTAAATCATTAGTATTTATATATGCACATCTCAGCCTATCTTGACCCAATTCATTGAGCCTAGTTATAATTTTGGTCGAAATCAAATTATCCTGGCCTATTAGTGTGAAATTGGCCTAAAAGAAGTGCAAATAGACCAATTATTACTAGAGCTGATTAAATATTTAATGATTTGGCTTAATTTCATAATTAAAATAACCTTTTATATTATTACAGGGGTTTTCATATTTAGGGATATGAAGTATTGCGTTTTTAAAAATGAAAAAATATTATCCTATTGCCGTAATTGCGTGTCAGTGCAAATGAAAATTAGATCCCCAAAAATGAAAATCCTCATAAAACCTATAGTTGAATATTACAAAAAAGGAAAGACCTCTAATTCTCAAAAAGTCTTTATCTAGTTGAATTCGGATCATTTTTTTTCCAAAATGCCATTAAAAAAATGCAGACCCCTCCCCTCCACATCATAACCCAACTTTTCTTTTTACTATCGTGCAATCTACAAGTTGTTCGATATTATGAGCTATCAATAATTTTTTTTCTAATCTTGTCCTATTGTAAGCACGCATATTAATAAGGCAAATAACCTCCAAGCTGCAATTCGGAATTACATAATAACTCAACAATCTCTTACTTTTTATTTTATAATTTTCATAAAAATCTATTATAGTATTTTTTCAACAAAACCGGGCACAAAAAAATCAATTAGTTCATATTTTATCCCCTTGAAAAGGCTATTTAAAAAGCATGGATTTATTTGAAGCTCGAATTTTTATTAGATAGCTTTTATTGAATTCAAATATATTGTAATTTTTTATTTCTTGAATCTTAAATCGATCAGGAAATAAATACCATACCCTTCATTAGATTGGTAGTGATTATATAAAATTTGGGCCTTTCAGTTTATAATAAATTTTGGCAATATTTAAATATTTAAACTTATTACATAATGAGGTGAAGTTTAGTTTTATTGGTACATATTTTTAATTGGTGGTAGCTGGTTAAACTTCCTGTTTATTTTTGACAGTCGTTTTTAGGAGCTATATAGACTAATAGATCTCTTCATTATTTTATCTTGAAGCCATTATATAGATATACTATTCTGAAGATTTTATTATAAGCCCCCCCCCCCTAATATATACTAAAATCTATGCTGGTCAAACCATCACATTTTTATAAGCGGCAGACATGGCTTTTAGTCCTTGTCGCGATCTTATCTGCTCTCTCCATCACTTTTTTATTATTCCCTAATAGCCGACTTCTCCATCTTTCTGAAGATGGAGACTCGGATAACTCATTCTATGGATATTTGGAGCATAATCAAACAAAAGTCATTCAAAATCCTTTTAAGAAAACCTCATCTAAACTCCTAGACCTCCGAAAGTTTTATAATGAAAGATTTAATGGAACCTTTGTTCGTCCTCCAAAAAGAATACCGAAAACCCTTCTATCATTTAGGAACGATTATCTTGCTTTGATACCATTAAGCCGAAACGAAGACCCTTCCTGGATTAAGAATCTATATAGCGATTTAAATTTCGTGTCTATATGTGATAAGAACGACACTAGGGAGTTATGTGATATGTATTCACCAAGACTTTATAGCTATTACGAGCTTACCAAGAAAACATTCGATATGTTCAATTTTTTTTGCAAATCTGGCGCTCATAAACAGTATAAAGTTATTTTGAAAATGGATTTTGATTTATTCATTGATAAAAAATATCTCTATGAAGTACTTGATTATATGGTAAAAAATAATGATAGACGCATTTATTTTGGAGATCCTATGATTGTTCCCGGTGAAAACGGTATTGCAATGAATGGAAAAATTTATGGAGTTACTAGTAATATTATAGACGACTACTGTTCTTGTTCTAATCCGGAGCCAGAATCCGGTTTGGAGGATCTTTGGTTTGGATATACCATTGGGAATTGCATAAAGGGGAAAAAATATAGCCTCAAAGACGGTCTCCTTTATTATAATTCTTTGGAACATTTTATTTTCCACAAAAAATATAAGTGGGGAAATGTCAATTACAGTTCTGGCCGAAAACTTTAAATGTTATATATAAAATTATGTCTATTTAGGTTAAACATACTAATTCGAAATCATTACAATAATTTGCACCTCCTCAGCTCGAATTTTGCCAGTTTACCCAAACATGAATCAATATCCATACCACCTCTCCCTTTAATCATTATGGCGCAGTGATCTCTCGAAAATATTTAGAATCTTCTTTTAATGAAATTCTATGGTAGCTTTTGTGGTTCTGATTGCACCCAAAGCTTAATTTTAAAATTCAAAAGCATATTTTTTTGGATCATATTAAGAATTTTATTGATTTAAATTTTTATAATTAATTTATGTTTACATGAGATCCTCAAAACTAAACTTTGAACTAAAGTCCAGACTTTAAATTATAAATATTCAATGATAATAATATGAAAACATTCAAATCTGTTTAAGTTTAATATGCAATGCTGGTGTGGGTGTTAAAAGTTATTTTAGTTATATACAACTAAAAATCATTTAGCTTTACTTTAATAGTGACGCTGGACCACCCTAAATTCGCTGAAAACGAATTCTAGTCATTTATAAACAGAAAGAAAGTTCCAGATAATTAATAAAATCAAATCCGATATATTATAGTTTTTATCGAACCCATTAAAGCAAAACTTGACCAAAAAATATTTATTAACACAGCAAATCTGTGAATGATACGATTGAACTCAATAAAAGTAATTGGTTCAGTTTATTAAAACGTTATAGCGCTCATTATTTTTTATTCTATTCACGGTTTATATAACTTTTGATAATCAGCATTTAACAAGAAAAGTGGTACTTTTATTACTTTTACTCTTATAATTATTCACATGAACAAATAAATATAGTATATATATATATATTATTATAGTCCTAAAAAAATTATTCACATGAACGAATAAATATAATATATAAATATTATTTTAGTCGTAAAAAAATTATTTTTTCATTGGTTTATTACTAAAATATTGAATATTTTGATCTTTAATTTCAAATAATTGAATTCAAAAAGATCGGGAAAGACCCATATGAGCGTTTGTATGACCTATGGACAATCTTTTTTTTATTAATAGTAATCAAATCTTTATTTAAGCTAAGCGTTTAAAGGGCTTATTTATAATACAGGTTTATTTTATGAAACTAAGACACCGTATCTAGTTGTAATACATACCAATTTTTATGTCCTAGACGATAAATTTATTTATAATGCCCCGTAACAAACTTTCCCCGATTGAATATATCAAAAGTGCATCAATTTTAGTTAAATTTCATGGTTGTAATACCAGAGGCTGTATTTATAAAAATGAAAATTTGAGGGGTTGAGGAAATAAGGGAGCGTGCGGAGAAGGATGAAGGTGACCGATTTTATCACTAATTAGTATTATCCAAAGTATTTTGAAACAATCTTCGTGGTAAATTTAATTACTCTGTTCAAAAATCTGTTTTGTAGACTAAATTTTAAACCGTCAAATCATAGAGTAGATTATAATTTAGTAGCTTTTGAAGAAATATGGCCAGAATCATGCTCCTATTTTTGGGGACAGTGTTCACTAAAATCGTCTTTGATTATCTAGTGTGCGTAATTACTATCCAGTTTATTATATATGAAATGATTTGATTCTGTGGGATCTCATATGATGCCGCACATAAATCACGTTTCTAATACTGTTGCTACTAGCAATTAGGCAAAATACAGTATTCCAGTATGAGTGATATTATTAATTTTTGAGCGCTATTGCTTTCAATGATGTTATATTCATGTATGATTTGTGTGAAGTTTAAATATTTTGTTCTACTAAATAAAAATGATTTGTGGATATTACTTCTTATTCAAATGAGATTTGCATGTCGAACTGGTGATTTTTGTACAAGGTCATATATTCTCGTGGGGTTTGTGATTTACCAATAAATAATAAATTAGGTTTACTAATCGATGGATTTATTTAATACGACAATTGTACAAATTTAACTCACCTCGCCAAGTGGGTTTTTTTACCGAAAAATCAGCACAAAGAAAACTTGACCAATACAAGGATCAAGAGAAATGGTATTATTATTATTCACGGTGGGTCTTTGCGGCCATACATGTCGATGTCACTGAGTAATTATGAATCAAAACATTTTTTAAATTTGCGTAAAAAAATTCAATGCAGTAATTTTTCTTAACGAATGTTTATGCTACGTTAGCAAGACTGCGACTATACAGTATTTATTCGTTTCTGTTTTCAAAGAATTATTGATTTTATTCGAATATACCTAGCTAAGTTGGATTGTTTTTTCATACCCTAGTTAATAAAATATTTTCTGTCCAAGTTTTGTTGTTTTTGGATTGGTGCTAGGTGGACTACTAAATGATCAAATAGAGAACCGAATATGAATTTTTGATTCTAGATATATACGGATAATTGACCGTTCTTCTAAATGGCTAACAAAAATGGTTGCTAACAACATTTACTTGCAATAACGAATTTGACCCCTAAAGAGGATTAGATTAAAGATCTTTCAGATGCTAAATTGGTTTTTGGAATCGATTCGATAAAAAGTGGCTATTTTTTTTTTACTTTCTTTTATAAGTGAATTAAGGATTCAGCCAGTGAGAATTAAACGCTAGGGGGTGAATAGAACTATATAATTTCCGACAAATTTAAATTTTCCATTTTCGGATGTTTGTCTCTGATTTGGTCAAATCTTTTCACACTCATATGGTTAACTATATTTTAGAATGGCCTGTTTCTTGGCTGAATCAGCTAAATATTTTTCCATATGAACTCATTGGTCTTGAGAAATTACGTTTATAAAACCACACTTTTTTTAATATATGAGAATCTTTTGGGATATTTAGATTTTTTATGTAAAATACTGATAATATCCTAATTTGGGAATATGATTATGGATATTTCAAATTTGTTTAATAATCAAAAGTTAGAACACAGATAACATTAAATTGCTATTGTTTTGATGATCAGTAAAATGTCAGTTCATTTAGCGGGTGATTTGTGTCTACTATTGGCCATGGCACTAAATATTATTTTTTGTATAAACAATTGGTATATTATTCAATCGTATTACTATATAAAAATGATCTTGAAAGGAGTCAACAATATAGACCAAAACGTGTGCATTGTGACTGCGAAGTATTGGCAAATATTAAACCGTTGGACTTATAGCGCTATAAATAGATGATTTCTATTTCTCTGTCCTATAAATAAATATTCAGTTGAAAGTCTCTTTGTGGTTAAAAAAAAATAAAAAATTTAGAAGATCTGCAATAACAATACCATTATGAATCAGTAACGTAACAAAATCAATCTATTGAATAGTTGATTTTTTCAAAATTAAGGGCCATATTTGAACAAATAGCATCTATTTGCGTTAAAACAGGATGGGGCTTCAAATAACTGCTGCTATTTAAAAAATATGATTTTTGGGGATAATTTTCAGTTTTAAAATATACGCAAACTATTGCAAAAAAGATTTAAAAAATCCGTCGAAAATGCCATTACGGTATTAGGAAATGACTAGTAGACTAAAAGAACTGATAAAGAATCTAGCGGAGCAGTTGTCTAGCCGCATACGTAATGGTTGACATGATCAGTGCAACAGAAAGTAAGTTTACCCGAAAGGATTGGACATCTTTAATTTAGATTAATCACTAAAAGAATAGAGATGAGCAAATAGTAAAATGGTCTTTTCATCAATAAATTTAAATAAACACTATTGGCCAATTGTTGAGGAATCAATCTTCTTATACCCAATTGCTGTTTATATACGATTCAGGATTACCACCCTGTAGCAAAATTCCATAGAAAGCATTGTAAAAAAGCAGATGAATTTATATATAAATTACAAATCAAGGACAATAAATTACCATAAAAGGAAATATGTGGAGTGAAAATTGATTGGAGTAAAGGATGTCAGTTGACTTGTAATACTTCGAATCAATATACATAATACCACTTTTGTGAAGATGCCATTATTATTTTTATAGCGACTAAAGTTTCGATAAAATTCCGTGATGAAATAAAATAAGCCTAAACTTCAGAATTAACTAGTTAATATTTGGCACGGTTTTGTTGAAATAGAGCAGGGCCAATACCCTCTGGAGTGCAACAGGGAAACAGTATAATGAGCGAAACCTGATTTGGAATAAATTAGAACCAATGAAAGATATAAAATACTAAGACATTGAATGCTTATCTAAAGAAATATATCTTTTTGCAGAATCAGTAACACATGGAAAATATCAGGTCACAATTTCATACTTTTTTAAAAAAGACGCTTAGAACAATTGAAGGTAGTCCAAAATGCAACTCGTCTGCATATAAGGACCCGCTAGTTCGCATCAATAATGCAATCAGCCATTCCAGTTCTTTTAGTATTCCTTTGAATGAGATAGACGATATCTTAGACCGAATTTTCTGTCTTTTGGTTTATATATTCTAAAAGTAAGCTTCCTAATTTATTCTCAATTTTTCACGTGTATCCAATCGCTACCATTCACCAAAAAATTCAGTGATTTGCCGATAATCATCAGATTCTTTTACGAGATCTGGTGATTTGTGGGAAATCTGGCATATTTTCTCTTGGGAGCTGATCATTAGCGGATTCTTGAGGAAATGGCCATTTATTGTATAATATGAGTCGCTGTATGGAGTGAAATGAGTCTTTTGAATTTTTAGGTTGTTTTAGTTGACACATTTTATTTAATCTAATTATAGACAGTTTCAGAATCAACGAAGCGGATTTAATACCGTTTTGAATTTAAGACTTTGTATGTGCATTTTATTTTAATTCGATCTAGTTTATTTTCTTCACACGCTTGATTTACTGCTCTTCTATATTTTTCTCGTATCTTTTATTTAATGTCTCTAATAATGTTTTCCTCTAGATTGTATAGGCATTGTAATATTAAAGGTAAATTAATTCATAAGCCCAATATTGATTTTTTTTCCATTTTTTACTGCATTAACATCTAACATAGATGCCAATTCTTTTACTCTCCCCAAAATTCTAATATTCAACTACTTTACTTTTAACAATATAATTGCTATTAGCTATTTTATACTTTGAGTGGAATTAGCGTTCCTTATTTCAGTTTTATTCACTTGCTTATACTCAATTATTTTCCATATTAGGCACTCTAAACAGAAGAATGTTTGCTAAAACTTCTATAACCCATTCCACTTCTGGTACCTCCTCAAAATACTTGGATTTGAGTTCTGTTAATCAACATGTAGTCAAAATGGAATATGCAGTCCGCGGTGCTCTTCCCATCAGAGCCGAGAAGATCCAATCTCAGCTCAGAAGCGATCCTTCGGCTTTCGATTTCAAAAAAGTCGTTTTCTGCAACATTGGAAACCCCCAACAGCTTGAACAGAAGCCCCTAACTTTCTTGAGACAGGTTTCTTCTCTTGTAGAATACCCTGAGCTGTTGAAAGAACACAATCTCAATGCTACCAAAATGCTTTTTGCCCCTGATTCCATACAAAGAGCTGTTGACACTTTGAGCTTCGTGGGTGGTAGTGTTGGTGCTTATTCCGGCTCAACTGGGATTTTAAAGATTCGTGAAAATGTTGCAAAATTCATTGAAAAGAGAGACGGGTTCCCATCTAGCGCTGATGGCATACAGCTAACTAATGGCGCTTCTGGCGCTGTTGAAAGGGTCCTGGAGTTGTTGATATCCGATCCAAGTGTTGGTGTAATGATTCCCATCCCTCAATATCCTCTCTACACTGCTAGTCTAGCTAGGTTTGGTGCTAGAGCCGTCCAGTACTATCTCAATGAGGGCTCAGATTGGGGAATGGATGTTTCTGATCTATACCGTATTGTTGAAAAAGCTCGAAGTGAGGGTACTGATGTCAAAGCCCTTGTGGTAATCAACCCAGGAAACCCTACTGGTGGCGTATTAACAAAAGAAAATATGAGGGATATTGTACAATTCTGTGAAAAAGAAAAAATTGTTCTTTTGGCTGATGAGGTCTATCAATCAAATGTATACTATCCTCAGGAGAAGCCCTTCATATCCTTTAAAAAAGTCGCATGTGAGCTTAATTCTCAAGTTGAAATGTTTTCTTTCCACTCCATCTCCAAGGGTATGATTGGTGAATGTGGTAGACGAGGGGGGTATTTGGAAATGTACAACATTGACGAGGAGGTACGCGCTATAATGTACAAGATGGCTTCTGTATCCCTCTGCGCAAATGTACTGGGCCAGATTGCAATTGACATTATGGTCAACCCACCAAAGGAAGGCGATGCCTCATATGAACAGTACAATTCTGAGCTAGACAGTATTTACAATAGTCTGAAATCTCGTAGTATAAGACTTGCCGAAAACTTTAACAAGCAGGAAAACATGAGCTGTAATCGGGCCGAAGGAGCTATGTACTTGTTCCCTCAAATCATGCTTCCGCCCAAATTCTTGGAGATGTGCAAACAAGAGGGTAAGAGTCCAGACCAGGAGTACAGCATGCGAATGCTCGAAAGCACCGGAGTATGTGTAGTGCCAGGGTCTGGTTTTGGACAGGTGCCAGGAACATTCCACTTTAGATGCACATTCTTGCCTAAAGAGGAAGATTTTGACGGTTTCATTAGTACTTTTGATAAATTCCATAAAGGATTTATGAATGAATTCAGGTCTTGATTATTTACATTGGTAGTAGTATTTAAAAGCATAAACAATCAAATAAAAGTATTCAAGTAAAAATGATACCGATTCACTTTTTTTCTATTTGGAGAAAGCTTGTTTAATAATTTTTATTTATATTATAAATGGGGAAAAAAAAGTCAATAAGGAAGGGGGGGGGGGGGAAGGGTATTAGGATGGCAAATGAGATGGGATGAGAAGAGAGAGATTGATACAGTTACTTGTAGAGGGCAGAAACTTGCTTTGCAATAGTCTGGAGTTGAATGTTTGTAGTTCCCTCGTAGATGGAGCCGATCTTGCAGTCTCGGTAGAATTTTTCGACGGGGAAATCGCGAGTAAAGCCGACACCGCCTAACCACTCGACGCAGCGAGAAGTGGCGCGTTCGGCGACCTGGCTACCGTAGAGCTTGGCCATAGCGGCTTCTTTGATGAAAGGGCGGCCTTCTTCTTTGAGTCTGGCGGCATTGTACACGAGTAGTCTGGCGGCTTCGATTTCCATGGCAATTTGGGCATACTGGAACTGCATGCCTTGGAAGTTACCGATTTCGGTGCCAAACTGCTTTCTTTGGAAGAGATAGGGCAAGGTGTAGTCAAAAGCGCCTTGGGCAATTCCGAGCATTTGGGCGGCAATTCCGATTCTGCCTTCGTTCAGAATTTCGATGGCAATTTTGTAACCTTTTCCGACCTCACCAACGACGTTTTCAAGGGGGACTTTGATGTTGTCAAAGTCGATGGAGCAGGTTGAGGAAGCGCGGATGCCAAGCTTTTTTTCTTTCTTTAGGATCTTTACGCCCATTGATTTTTCGAGAACAAAGCAGGTGATACCCTTGTATCCCTTGCTCATGTCGGTATTAGCGAAAACCAAAAAGATTTCAGCTTCACCGCTGTTTGTGATCCACATTTTGCCACCATTGATCACCCAGTGGTCAGATTTCTTTTCAGCAGTGGTTTTTAGAGCAAAAGCATCACTGCCAGAACCGGATTCAGATAGACAGAAGGAACCGACTTTAGATTCAGCGAGCTGTGGAAGGAACTTTTGCTTCAAGTCTTCGTTGGCATACTTTTTAAATACGGTGTTTACGAGAGTGTTCTAAGTGTAACAGAAGACAAGATTAGGATTAGTGGATAGCAGACATATTATAGTTTTTTTTATAAAAAATTAGCTCGTCCAGAAGTGAAAATTAAGGATACTAACCTGGACATCACAGGCAACACTGACTGAACCGTCAACTTTGGCCAACTCTATAAACAACTATAGATATTAGCGAATGGGATACAAAGAGGTAATGTGAGGAGAAATAGATGAATAGTTAATACTGACCTTCAATAACCATTATTGCGGAAGTGAAGGAAGCGCCGGTTCCATTATACTTGTCAGGAGTTTCGATACCCATAAACTAGCAGTTTAATAAATTAGAATAAATGTATGGTGTAATCAAAAATAGGAGCGAAACAAGTGAATGAATAGTAAGTGGGGAGGGAGTAAGAATGAAGAGTAAAAGCAAGTACCCCTTGTTCAAAGAGACCCTTAAACACTTCGGGATCAATAACTTCATTCTCGTCCATTTGAGCGACTTTAGGAGCAATAACAGTAGTGGCAAACTTTCTAGCGGCCTCACGCATCATAGCCTCCTCTTCGGTGCAGTTTATCAGCGAGCCGATTCCAGGAAGAGGCTCGTAATTTAGAGCAGGTCTGGAAAAGCTCGAGAATTTAGCGGCATTGGATAAAGGTCTGAGAGACAACCCCAACTTGTGAGCGGTTTTAGAAAACATTTGTAGAATATAAATTCCAGATATACAATCTGCGAGAGAGAGAATTTGGAGGATATAAATTCCAGATATACAATCTGCGAGAGAGAGAATTTGGAGGATATAAATTCCAGATATAAAAGCTGCGATAGAGAGAATTTGTAGGATATAAATTCCAGATATACAAGCTGCGAGAGAGAGAAAGATGGATAGAGCTAGAGATAACCCGAGCACAAAATACAGAAAATGGATTAAAGATCGAAAAGTATCCAAAAAGGAGAGCTTTTATGCATCAAGTTTATTTGGGGGGGGGAGAGGTAGGGGGGTGGGGATGAGAATGCACTGCTTCTAGAGGCCATTAGTAAATATAGAGCGTCTAAAACCAGACAGCATTCGCTTGAGGAGAATATGGGAGGCGAAATGAGGGAGTGGTGAGGCGAAGTGGGGGCCAGAGATTGGCTACAAGTGGGGCCGGGACTTGCGAATTAAGGATGGGCAAAACTGGCAGGCATGCTGAAGATCGACCAAATAAACCCGTGTAAATCCAAATGACCTGTTTTTAGGGCCTATGTGTTGTTTAGGGCAGGATGGCCAATAAGCCCTTTCCCCACGGGCCGTAGCGAATCGGTACCTGTTTCAGGCGATTCAGTAAAAAGCAACGAAATAAACAAACTTCAGTAAACACTGCTTTTTTTTTTTTTT
>LSSL01002891.1:0-17959 GCA_001953115.1 Smittium mucronatum | reverse complement strand
TTTTTTCCTTTTATTGTGTTTTTATTTTAGTTTTATCTAGTATTTGAATATTATAAGTAAATTCCCTCTAAAAAATAAAATAAATAAAGTGATTATGAAACAATTTTTTGAATAATATTGGTGAATTATTATCGATTGGAATCTTCCGTTTGGCTAATAAAATTTTAATCAAATCGATATACCAACAAAAACATGTAAAATCTTTATTAAAAAACATGTATATAATTTAGTGTTTTTTTGCGTCTAGATAAATAAATAGTCTTGTTCTGAATAATGTCAATTTTAATCGAGGGAAATAGATATCTACCCAAAAAAAAAAAAAAATCATGCTAAATCCAACAATTGGATTAAGATGATGCATAATTCCTAGTATTAGATTGGTGTTTCATAAAAAAAATTTATTTGGTTAGCCAATATATATATCTCTAATTAGGATTCTTAAATTTTTCCATTTTGATATTCATAAAAATTAAGTTCTTATATATCAATAATTTCACTTTTTTATTATATTCTTTAAATGGATTCTTTTTCGAATAATTTTTATTACTAGATCCACAATTGGATCTGATGAATTTAAATATTTATTTTGAACAAAAAATTTTCATTTTTCTTCCATGACTTTCCTAAAATACTTAAAGTGTTTGTGATAGATTTCAATTACATTATCAACAATTTTTCCTAATTAAATTTAGTTTCACAACCAAATGTGCTCGAAATTACCAAAAAAAAATTTAAAAAAATAATAACCAAATCTTCATAAAACATATAAATTTGTAGAAAAAAACATTATTTTTTAGAATAAATTTTAAAACTATTTAGCTTATTAATTTTTCAATTCTTTCTATCCAGATTTATCTATTATAACCTATTTTATTTTAAAAATAAAAGTATAATTATAAAAGAAGAAAAATTCTTTTGTTAAATATCTAATAATAATTTTTATATATTTAATTATTCGAATTTTAAACTGTTTGTGTAAGTAATTTTGCTGAAAATAGAGGTAAGTTTTTAAAATAAGGAGATAATAATATCCCTCTTTTTCTAAAATTATTCACATGTATAAAGCTAAAATTGTGGAATTTATATTTAATAAAATTTCTAATCCAATATTGATTTCATATTTTAACAAATTTTAGGACTTTTTATAGGAATTTTTATTTAAAAATCATTATTTTATCGAGTTTTTATCAAATTTAATTTTATTGCCAGATCTATCCGACACAGTGGAGTGAGGGGTTAAATATACGCTTTTTATAAATTAAATTAAGCAAATTAAAATATAAATGGATATACACCTTTTACGTATAATATATGTTTAAATGGGTGTCAAATGTTTGACCTAAATCAAATCTCACCTAATTATGCAGCCTATTATGAGTTAAAATCGAAATTTACTTCCTCAGTAAATATAGATAATTTTTACAAAATATATCATTTAAAAATATGTGCTTAATGACTAATTATTAGTGGTCATAAATTGTGTGAAATGTCATGTAGGTCAACTGGAAATAGATGAAATCTCCGGTGACCGTTTAAATGCACTATTTCAAAATGAGAAATATAGAAAGAATGATGAACCATTAGGAGTAAATTTACTTATTAAAATAAAGATAAAACTAAATTCTTAAATTAAATAATTACATGAAAAACCACTTATGATTAAAAATTAAAAATCAGGGTAAAATAAATTAAAATAAATTAACTAGAACTATTAAATCTTAATTTTTGTATTATATTTTATTATAAACTAGATATATATTAGATTATTTTATTACTTATTTTTATAAATATTAGTTTTTTTATAACCTTAATTTTATTAGATTATACTATAAAAATTTAAATTTAAAATTATATCTTAATAACGGTCGAGTAAATAAATATTGCTAAAAGAATTTGAATAAAAAATTATGTAAAATCATAACAAATATGTTCAATTATACGAAAAACTTTTTTATCTAATTTAGATTTCTCAATATCATTTGTTTAAAAAAAATCGTGTTTATATTAAATTTTTATTTTTACATAAAAAATTTAATATCATTTTCTATTAAATAAAGAAACAAAAAAAAATTTAAGCTTACTATATTCATAAAATTTTAAAAAATAATTTTGCTATCGCTTTGAATATATCAAGCGAAATAACCTTAAAAAGATATATATTAAACTAAAAAAGAAAAAATGCATGGTTTTTTTTATAATAGAGACTTTATGAACTCTATGCGTCCATAAAGAAATAAACCGACAAAAAAATACTTTTTACATAGCTATTCGTTAATAACAATGGTTAAATTTTTTTTGGTTGAATAGTTAAATTAATTTGATTATTTTCGATAATTCCTCTAAATTATTCCAATTATGGCTTTAAAATCAAAAATAATACTTTTGCAACTTTTTAGTATCCTTATTTAGATATAATCAATTTTTAAATAGCAGTAGGTACTTATTTCTTTTAGCATTGTTATTTCTTAATAAGATTTGTATTTAATTGACGTACTTACTTTTTTGTTAATATCGCATTTATTTCTCAAAATAAATTTTATTTGAAATTGTTATCCAATTGAATCACCATAGTAAAAAATGTCCGAATAGTTTGATAGATAAATAGCTTTGGTTGGAGAAAATGAAAATTATAGCCACTGCTCCAAATTCTGAAACGCTTAATAAACGAAATGAATATCATACTTTCAATGCACAAAAAAATTTTACAGCCACATATTTAACCAATATAATTTATAATTTTTCATGATTCTAATATCCCTCCAACAAAGTTATAAAAATATCAAATCATTGGTTAATAGTATGAATGATTATGCTTTATAGGTATAGTTTAGATTTTTTATAGTTATCTGTATTGGATAATTTATTTTTGGCTCTAATATTGAATTAATTGTGATCTAAAGATCATAAGCTTATTAGAATCAAAATTTCGGTTGCAAAGAGATATGGAACTTCCTATTTTGATATATAAAAGGTATCAAAATTATTCGGTAATAAAATAATAACTTGGTTGTAAATCTTAATGGAAATTTAAAAAAGTAACAGATCATATATTTCAAAACAAAACTTGTTATTTCAAAATCTCTATTATTTTTTCCCGATCATTTATATTTTGGAAAAACCCCTAATCCAAAAATTTCTAATAAATTTATTAACGAATAACTATGGAAAAAGGGGTTTTTTGGCGGTTTATTTATTTAAGAGCGTATAGAGTCCATAAAGTCTCTAATTAATCTTTTAAATCATAAAATATGAATATGGAATACATTGATGATTTCTAAAATTAAAATTTTTGTTGGTTTATTTTATATTTTATAATATTATCATTTATTAAATGCCAAATAAACAATCAAAATCCTCCTTTTTATGAAAATAAAAAAATTATTAAAATTTATTTAAAAACTATTAGTTTATATACACAAATACAAAATTTTACAATTAATTAAGATATCGAAAATAAATTTACACTCAGCCAAAATGATATTAAATTATAAAAATACACATACAATTAAAAATAAACCCAAATAAAATTTGGCACATGATGACATGTGGATATTAGAAGAGAAAGGTATTAAATTGATATAATTAAATTAAAAAAATATTTATTTTATCACGCTTTAGTTATAAGATCATATGAAGTGAGATATAATTTCAAATAAAATAGTTTAGAGCTTTAGAAAGAAAGTAGGGTGAGTAAAAAAATTCAGTCACAACTTTTTGCAACATTTTTTATGATTGAATATTTTTTGAACTCGTCTTCTTTTTTTAGAAAAAAATCAGTATCAATATTTCAGTCAATTTTTATTGAATTTTTTATTAAGATTCATTAAATTGGCTAATATGTTTATAATTGATCGAATAAAAACATAAAGTATATTTTGTGTATAAGAAAGTAATACATAAGACTTTATATAGTATAAAAAGGAGGGTTTTAAATTTTTTTACAATATATGTAAATGTACTTATAAACTAAACTAAACATATTTATATTCATAAAATTAAATATTTATGTTTGATCTGAGTATATAAAATTTTTGATACATTTTTGATACCTTTTATAATATATATATGAGAAATACAGTTTCCCAAATTGTGAAATTGAATATATTCGTTTATCCGCAGAAAAAAATGTATTGTTGTATAACTGATAATTTCCAACCACTAGGCTTGTATTTTGCTGGATATTTGCATTTAAATTTTTATATTTTACATGTTTATTTGCTGCAAATTTTCCTTAATAAAATTTGATTGAAACCTGTAAAAAGATAAGAGATATACAAACCAATATATTATCTTCAAAGCAATCTTTTAATCGAAAAAAGTTAATTAAGATAATTTATACTCGTTTCATGATAATTATTTTTTATAAAAATAGAAAATCATTATTATATGAGCTTATTCTTTTTAATTCATCAAAATATAAAACAAACAAAAAAAAAATCAATTAAATTTTCTCATTTTATAAAAGGGAAATTGTAATAATTATATTTATGTAACTACATGAAAATTAATATTTGAAAACAAATAGACTGTTTGAAAAAAAAATTGGATAAATTTTCACCTAATAATTTAGTTGGTGTTATTTTTTTAATCCTTATTTTTAAATATAAATAAAGATTAAATTAAATTTTCAAAAAAATTACTTTTAAAATTGATAATAACATAAATGTATATTTATTTATTATTAAAGTATACATGAATTAAAACAACCGATTCTCATAGAAAATTAGAAAATATAAAACTGATTTTTTAAAAAATATTTATAAATAAAGTATATATGGTTTATATAAAAATTTATCACAAATTAAAAAACATTAAATTTAGATTTATTAAAAAAAAGTATACCAAGTCTTTTTTAATTTCAATTATTGATAGATTTAATCTTACAATTTTTGGAAATTTAATATCTGTGTAAATTTAAACGAAAATTAAACCCTTATATTATTGTGATTTATTCAAAAAATAGTAATTCATTATAAATTTAAATTGAATAATAAACTAGTATAATGCGAATAAAATTTAGTGTGAATATTTATAAGACTGCAATTTTGATATAATAAACTGTATTTTTATGAGTTCTAAAAATTATCAATGTTTTGTAAGCCTATAATTAAAGTAGAAAGTATTAATTTGACTTAAAATCATAATTTATTATGAAAATTCAACATATATTAAATAAATATTTCATTTCGTTTTTAATTTTTATATATACAAATTCTGTACTTAATTTACAAATTCTTCATTATTAAGTTATATTTAATTATTATTATTTTAAAATTTTATCAAAATTTTATCAAAATTTTATTTAATATTTCGACTATTAATCAAATTTTTGGATATTATAATTTTTAAAAGAAAAATAATCGCTTTTAATTTTGGATTTAACTAAATTTTAATTGGTTTTGATATATAAATATTATTAAAGTTCAACTTAAATTTAGATTAAACTGATATTTTATTTTGGAAATTACCAAGTAAAAAAAAGTTTTATTTTTAAAAATGATCTCTGATCACGGAGATTTAAAATAGTTAATTTAATATCATTGAAATGCGAGTTTTTTTTTAAGATATATTATAAAATGTTAAAATCGGGTTTTAATATTTAAAAACTGATTTTTCTAAAAAAATTCCAGTTTTATGAGAATATGGATGAAATTTTGATCTTTTTGAATTTAGTTGGGTGTGATTAATTGGTATCTATTTCTGAAAAAGAGCATTATATTATAAAACTTAACCAAGATCACTAACTAAAAATTAATATAGACGTACATTTATAATATCTTTCTCACTAAAAATTTTAATTAATCCTATTTTATTATAAAAATCTATAAGAATAAACATGGATTATAATTACAAAAACATATAAAATATTTTCCCGATTAAATGTTAGATTACCATAAACTTCATGGGTGCAAAATTTTAAAATAATTAATTCTTTAAATAGAGGGATTTTTATTTGTAGAAAAAAGCTATTTTTATTTAAGTAAATACATTTTTATCCAATTATTTAAAAAGAAAATATCAGAAAAATCCAAACCCACGATTTTACAGTATTGAAAATTATTTAAAAAAATTAAAAAAATAAGTTAAAATCCCCAAAATTTCGAAAATATTTATAAAAAGTATCTCATTTTTAATTAGATTAACAAAAAATTAAAAATTCTGCAACAAAAAAATGCTATTTTTTATTCGAGTAAAAACTCTTAAAGTTTAATTCTGTTATTATTCATATTTTGGGTTATTGTTTTTTTTTACATCATTTTTTTCGGCATTTGTGATTTTTAAAGCCAAAAAATCCCTACTTCGAAAATATAAAGTGACTTATTGTAGTGCGATATTTCGAAAAATTGATTTTTTTATTTTATTTTATTTTATTTTTAAATTATGCTTTAAAAATTTTAATAATACAATATATATATACTTGTAATTAAATTTTTTTAAAACTAGAATTTTTTTATCAAACTTCAGTATATTTTTTAGACAGTTTTTTATGAAATATTCATTTATGCGAATAGTTTTATTGAAGATTTGTCGAAATTGGACTCATCGATAAAAAAAATCTCACAAATAATTATGGTTATTATAAAACTTATCAAAAATTAAATCTATACATATTTATAAATATATAAATAGATATTCTCTAAAAAAAAGCTGGAGAATAGTCATTTTTATTCAAAAATAAAAGAGTAAAATTAATCGAAAAATAATTATCCAGTTATTTATTTTTATATTTATAGCCGTGAATACGCATAAAAAATATAAGGGCGTAAACGAAAAAAAATTCGTTAAAATATAAAAGAATCCTGAAAGAGCCACTGTATTTATATTTTAATTTTTTAATAATTAAAAAAAAAATTTCGGGATTATGACATCTATTTTAATTTTTTAATGTTTTTTGTACTAAGATATTTTTTTTGGATTTTTATTTTAAACAAAACCCGTCTTATTAAATCCTCAATCTATATGAATGGGCTATAGGAATAACAATATTTTTTGGGAAAAACCCCCTCTAAAGTATTAATCTATGAAAAGTTCAAGTTTTCTATAAAAAAAAAATTAAAATAATGCTGAATATTATTTTAGAAGAATCCATTTTGATAAAAACACAACTTTAAAAATTTTTAAATAATTTTATCCTAACTTTAAAAATTTATATTATTTATAAACAAGAGGTGATAGAAAATATCAATTTAAATATTCCGTAAGGTAACTCATACAAAAAAATCCAAGCAAATAAATTTAAAGGATTTTGTATAAAAATTAAAAAAATTTTAAAGTAGATATAGATAATGTAAAGATACTCATATTTTTTAGACTGTTAAAAAAAATCGTGTGTAATTACATAAAGTATTCAAAATTTTATCTTTGCTTTTTTTAGAGCTTCAAGCCTCAAAAAAAATAAATACGCTCTTGGTCTTCAACAATAAAAAAACTCCTGCGGAAATCTTCATCCGTCACTTTGTCTTCTTTAAAAATGAAGAATGATATTTTTTTCTCGGTTTCACTCCAGATAACTTATCAAGAGATTTTTTTGGATCGTTTTGATACGAATCATAAAAACCTCTTTATTAATATTTCCATTTGATAATTTTTTTGATTCTAAGTCAAATTTTAATATTAGAAATAGTTTAAAAGTTTAAAAAACAGAAATTTTTAATACAGTTATATCATCAATAAACGCTTTATATATTTAACGGATAATATCCAATAAAAATAATTTTTAAGTGATAAAAGAAATGTTTTTTTGGGGGGATTATAGGAACAAAAAATATCACTTATAGATAAAATAAGTTTGCGCTCATAGGTTTTTCATGCTCCAGTTCTGATCCAGAGTATCAAAAAATGTTAAATTTTCTCCAGTACCTCCCCAATTCAATAAAATAAGGTCCCAGTATCAATAACTCTAAAAAATTATTACTAAAGAAAATTCCCTCTTTTTCTGATCGATTATAACTTTTTTTTAAAACTATATTTATGTAAACATTTTTTTAAGTTTTTTTTCAGTGAGATACTTTCACCTCTTTATAGGAACTCAATATAAGTTATTATTTAGTTTTAATTATGTGTACTTGCATATCAGAAACAAGATAAATATATATTACACGAAAATTTGTATACATCTGCTTGTTTAAGAATAATTAGGGATTATATGGGGGGTACTTTGATGAAAGTGACATTTAAATTTATTTATTTTTTGTTTTTTTGATTTTTTTTTTGGATTTATTAAACTTTTAAAAAAAAATGCCAATTATTTGTAATATAATAATAAAAATAAATTGGGGTTCTGATTTTAAGCAGATTGTAGATATAATGAGCCAAATAAATATATTTTGAAAAAATTCTAATGAAAGCGCTGAAAGAATGTGTTTTGTTTAAAAAGAGTCTCCCATAAATTTAAAATCTCAAAAAAGCAGAGAAAAGTAAATTTTTCATCAATAATCATGAAAAAATGGATATTTTAAAATAAGATAGACTCAAGGAGGTAATTTTAAATTCCCATTTTAGCTTATAAAACATTTGTTTTTTAGAAAATTTGAAATGGGTGGAGAAATATCATGAAACGATTATAAAGGATATGTTAGGGCAGAAAGACGATTATATTATATTTGAAATATTTGTATTTAATCAGAAAAATCACTAATGAGTACAATTTTATAGTCTAAATTTTTTTCTAAAAATTTAATAATCTATGTCTGTTAAACTTTAATTCTAAAAATTATTCTAATATGACTCCAAATTTAATAAAATTTTACTTTTTGTTATACATTTAATTCAAAAATACAAAAAAAATAACAGAAAGAATTCATATCCATGTTCGCCATTTTTTTACATTAAAGAAATATTTTTAAATATGGTTTGAGATTAGAGGAATACTTGTGATAAAGTATGAAGTACGTATTAATTGCTCAGAAAAAACTTATTTTTGAGTTTTTTTGAATTCGTTACTAGAGATTAATTAAACAAATTAAGATTGCTTTTATTAAACTCTAAATCGATTTAGGAAAAACCGAGTATTAAAATATAAAGATTTCTTTCTTTAACCCCCCCCCCCCAGATTTTAATCAAAAATTTTTTTTATAGAATAACTCAGGTTTTAAGAAAAAACACACTTTTTAAGAGATTTGTTCTTATTTTCTTAATAATACGACTAAGAGCATTTAATTTGCTAGTAAAAATAAATCTTATAGTGTTCTTAAAGATATGTTTTATGAAGCTAAATATAGCTTTTTTGATTTTCTAATTTGTTTCATAACCTCAAAGCCTAACATTTGGTGTTATTTGTACATATTTTCATTTTAATTTGAAGGTGGCTTATCACCAATGATATTATTTCATAACATAAACTGATAGAATATGTAATATTTTTGGTTATAAAAATTTGTAAACATGTAAACTATACCCTAAAAAGGACATATTTTATGGCATAATTACGTAAATTTAATAAGTGTTTTGGTAAAAAAAAACAGAAGTCTCTAATTTTTTTATTATCGAAAAAAATTTATAATATTTATATAGGATAATCTCATCAATACCAGTATTCTTCATAGCTTGTATTAAATTTAAAAATAATAATTTTTAGCCATTAAAAAAGTCTTTTTATTAATACTAAAGCTTAAATAATCATTTAAACGTCATTTTAGGTAGACTCAAGCCGATTATGGTCATTTACATGTAAATTTCAAGCTGTTTTTTAAAATAAAATGAGCATTTTTTCTCGATTATTTTTATTTGATGTAATCAACCAATTTTTAAAATTAATCAAAATTTGATTTAAATGAGTGTATTTCGGTTCATGTTAGCCAAGTTAAAATGATCTCTGCATACGGATTAAGTATGAATTTCAATAAGTTTCAAAAAATATTTTGGACTGTTTTATATTTTTTTTAGCAGAGAATACGAATAAATATAATTCATTTGAATATATAAGATAAATATCTCAAAAAAAATTAAGTTTCTAAATAAAAAAATTAAAATTAATTCTTGCAAAATAAATTTGGGTTTTTTTATTCCCTTTGGGGTTTTTAAGGGATAAAATAAGTTTTTCAGCCTTTAACTTATATTCCCTATATGAATAAAGATTTGTTTTACTTTAATTTTTATACAGATTTAATTTATTCCATCTTTAATAAAAAAACTTTATTGATATATGTATATATTTTTTAATCTAGCAGTTGTATATGGTTGTATTTGAAATATATTATGCAATGTATTTTTTTTAATTCTAACGATCTTATTCTTAATAGATGACTCTATCTCAATTTATTTTGATATTTAAAATAGAATATTTTAAGAGTTTAGGTAATTATTCCTTTTATCGCACTATAAATTGATATTTTTCTACAATAGAATTTCACTTATTGGGGATCTACGATATAAAAATGTATTATAATGAGATCAAATATGATCTCAACGATAGACAATAAACAATAAAGAAGTAACCCCCGAATGAACTTTAATTTTAGGTTTATGATTAATTAAAGGAGTTAAAGATAGGGTAAATTTTTTATCAATAATTATAATATTGCAGATTCGTAAAGCCATACTAAAGATATACCGAAATCTAAAGCTTTTTAATATTATACTTTTAAAAATTATAGTATTTAAAATTTTGGATTTAAATAAAATTCAGCATTACACTATTGGGATTTAAGAGAAAAATACGCATCCTTATTATATCAATATGAAGTGGTTTTTATTTCATATTATCCCAATTTTTTTTAAATGATTTTTTGGCCTAAGAAAATTTCTATGGCTGATTTTTCGAATTGAATTTATTTTATAATCAATTAAAATAAATCATGTATATTGCTAAATATAAAAACTAAAAAGGCCACCATTTGTACTTAGGAGAATATAAGAGCTTTTTAATAGAAAAAGCTGCTTATTCGATAAAATCAAAAGTTTGAAATAGCAATAACGCTATACTTCTCTACTATATTTCCTTCAAAATAAGACCTGAAATTAATAATGAAAATCATAATACTGAATTTTTGTATTTTTAAAAAATATATAAGATAAAATCTTGTTTTTTACATAGCAATAACAGGTAAGAATTAAACGATAATGTTTTACAAGTTCATATATAAAATGCTCAGCAGAAATTTTTAGATTTTCATTTAGATACGATATTAATTTGTAAAAAAGATGTTCGCCATCGAATTTTCTACAAAAATAAGTATCTTTGGCATTTAAATGTGAAAAAAATATGCTTAAAATATTAAATCTGGTAAATGAATTATGTTTTAGAATTTTTTTTGATTACCAAACACCCTCTAAAGCAACTTTATCAGAACTAATACAGAAAAAATGACTATTATCCAAATAAATTTCAACCTTCACATTTATTTGACCAATGTGAGGACATAATACATTCCCAACCACCGAATTTTGCTTAATTATTAAAATTCATTGATTACTTCCAATAAAAAGAATTAAAAATAACATCGAGAAAAATGGTCTGTGTTATCTTAAAAAACAGCTTTAAATTTACAGATAAATGACCACAACAGTTTTAGGTTTACCTAAAGTGGCTTTAAAGTTATTGGATATACTTTTAGATTAATAAAATGAAGTATATTTAATATCAAACCAAACAATTTTAAATTATTGCCAAACGAACCCATGAGGAAAGATTATTAGAACCACTAAATCTTGTCTTTTTTTTAGTGTTTGAAAGCTACTTTGCGAATCTGATCTCTGCTTTCCAAAAGAATTTATATTAGTTTAGTTCATAAAAAACGGTTGATTTGAATCAAAAGAGGTTAGTTAGACTCAAAAATGTCAATTTGTGGGGGGGGGGGTGTCAAATCTATTCTAAAAAATTCGATTTAGGAATATTAAAATCGGATTTTGTTATTTACTATTTAAACACTGTTAATCAACCCAATGAATATTTGAAATTTATAAGTAAAACATAATAGGTTTTTTTCAAATAATAGGGAAAATTTAACTTTTATTTTTCTTTGGTTCAATATTTTCGAATATTTTTGCCAATAATAAGATTTTTAATTTGAAATAAAAATATAATGCTAATGAAATGGAATATTTCTTTCAATTTCATAAATTTTTTAACTTTTTTGGCTAAAAATAAAGAAACATGTGGGTTATTATATCTTTTAACCCTTTTAGATCCTACAGAACAAAAAAGGGCATTCAATTTCTGACGAACTTTCATAAGACTAAATATTTTTTAGACAATAGAAAGTGCGATAGGATTTTTGTGTGTAAAATAAAAAAAAACTAGCATGTGTTTTAATTTTTCATAATTGACTGGTAACCAACAGTGAAAAATATTATTTTATTTTATTTCCTCCAAATTGATACTTTTAGAATAAATTTGATTTTTTTTTACCTAACTTGACAGGATTTGAGTCAAATGTACCGATTTTGGCTTTTTAAACTTTAATTAACCTTATTTAAGAATACTAATGTTAGTAAATTAGCAATTTATAAATAGTTAATTCTTTGTTCTCAAATTTAATTTTTCAAATGGCTTCAATTTAAAACAATATAAAATAATAATGATTTTGCAGAAAATTCAAGTAAACCCTTTCGAGATAGAATTTATTAGGTTTGTTAAATCGCATTAGTCATAAGATTGAGTAATCTGAAGTCTTATTTTATATGAAATGATCATAAATTAAATTAAGAATTTTTTATTATAAAAAGTTAAATATTTTAAATTAGAAACGATGTAAGTGTTTTCGTGAAAATTAAAATTGGTAAAAATTCCGTTAAATTAACCATTTATCACTCTATTCAAATAGGGGGGGGATCTTTTTAGAATAAATTGGTCTTTTAAAATTGATTTTTTGATTTTTTAACATAAAAAAATTAGAATTTTCCAAATAAAATTTAAAAAAATTATGATTAAACGTAAAAATTAAGAGTTGATTTAGGTTCTGTGTTTATTTAAATAAAAATATTATGAACAGTTTATAATAGACTAGTACTATTTGCGTAAACATATTCAATAATTTTAACTATAATCAATTGAAAGTTAGAAACTAAAAGGAAATTTTAAAATATACTCTTAAAAGGTACGGTTTTACAAGAGATAGACTCATAAAATTTTCGCTTCCGCATATTTAAAAAACTACTGAGAAAATACAAATAAATTATTTTTTAATATTTTAAATCAGTAAATCAAGAGCTTAAAACATAGTAATTCATAATTTTCTTAAATCAAATAATAAAAATAAAAATACTTCTGAGAGGACAACATCTGCTATCAAAATCATTTTATTTAAACTTATATAGAGGAATTAAATTTAAATAGTTCCAATTTAATTATATAAAAAATATAAGGTATATATACACTCAAATTAATGACCACTAAGAAAATATCATTCCTTATAAAATTCTTGACATTAAATAACATACTTTTAATGGCACAAGTTAAGGTATAGATGTAAAAAAGCTTTTTTGACTGGATATTAATATCTACATCCATAATATACTGGTATTTTTCGGATTCGAATCTAAAAAAACAAAAAAATAAGATTTTTTAAAGTATTTAAATTTTTTTAGACTTTTTTCGGTATAAAAGTCGCCACTTCATTTATACAACAAAAAAAATACTTGGTAGTGATTTTATAACAAAAGTGCTTATATGTGTTTTTTTTAAAAAAAAGTATCTATTAATTATTTTACTGATCCAAAGTCATATAAATATTAAAATAAAACAAGCATATAAAAAGCTATATTAAGGAGTTAGCTACCTTATATTTCTAGATAATGCAGCACGTATAATTTTACGTCTTCAATTTTCAAATAAACAACTAAGCTGAAAAAATATACTTTTTATCCCTAAAAATAAATCATTTAGTTAATTTTTGTATTAAAAATTTACAAAAGAAATTCAAGTTATATGAAAGAAACTCGCCTTGGATCTCAGATATATTTGAAAAATCTATAAATTTAGAATAAAAGGGGTGGTATTGTTGGATCTCTTAGTACGAATTTTGAATATTCTATCTAATAGACTTATTAATATTTTTTGGTTCTTGGTAGATAATATTTGCAATGTATCGAGATTTTTTGATGTTTCAAATTTCCTTAGAAAAGATGTATCAGTATAAGAATACACATAAATAACCTTTTGTTTATTTTTTTGGCATTTATATAATTTTTTGGAATAAAGTATTGTAATTTAAATTTAATGAGAGTAAAATAAAAACTAAGAATGAAAATTCATAAAGTATAATTCAGAAATTTTATTTCATTAATATAAAAAAAAACTATTCAAAAATAAACTTATATTGATTTATTAAATACTGTCAAAAAAGTTGAAGCTATCATCTGAGTAATTTAATGGGTTTCCAAATATATATTTCTTCGATATTTTTTTAAAAAAGTCTATTGACCTAGCAGAATCAGATCACACTCTATTTTTATTTTTATTTTGAAAAGTTTCTATCAATCTTTTTTTTAGCTTTACGCTCCTATTGCAATTTATAATTTTCCATATTTCTTATTATAATAAAATCATAAAACTTAATCTCCTCTATTCTCAATATTAACTTCTAAATGTAAAATATTTTCAGAGCTATGGCTATATCTATAAATGTTTCTATATAATTAATGGATCCTCTATAGGTACCCCTCATAGACGTAAAAATATGTTTAATTTTCCATAAGAAATTATAGGCTATGCTTATTTCCAAATGATTCAAATTATTCTGGTAAATGGTGTTTGAATATCCAATTTCTGTGAGTTAATCTGAGAATTAGCTGAATTTAATGCCTGTGTTTTTATGATTTTTTCGCTAATCTTTTTTTGGAATAATTATCATATAATTTTTTTAGAGGCCAACTTAGCCTTTATCATCTATCATATAACTTTTTTCGTGACCAGTTCCATCATGAATTTTGTAATCACTAATTATTTTTTTTGAAAAATCTCTGTATTTGTATTCCATTATTCTGAACACAGACATTTCATGTATATATCCCTCAGTCACTGGACTAATAAAAGTACAAATTACACCCTGGATAACTGATTTCTCTCTTTTGAAATATTAACTATTAAAAAATATTTTTTTAATAACTTTTGAGCATTTAAAAATTAAAAAAAAACCTATTATGCTTTCCAGAATAAACTATTTTGCCATATTGGAAAAGATATTTAGGTTTTTTGACAAATAATGCGCTAAAATATATCATCAATGATATCTCCTTATTATTTCTAAGGAAAATATATTGAATAATTTTTGATTTTTTTCAATGTGCAAAGTTATATTTTAAGCAGAATTGGTCTGAATATTTCGGATTTTTAATTTAGCAAATAACAAAAAAGATGGTCCTGACATGTTAAACTCCCTCCCCGATTTTTCATACTTGAAATAGCGTCTCATATGCGTCAAAATAACAATTATTTTATCCTTTTGTGAATGTTTAGACTTTATCCTGCTTTTTATTTCAGACCTAATAAGTTCAATTTCACACAAATTACAAATTTCATCAAACACTTGATGGATAAATCCTGTTAAAAAATAAATATTGCAACTATTTTTATATAATTTATCGTAAATATTTGGTTTTTTTTCATCATTATTACTTAAATAATATTTTTTAAAAGCATATTCTACATTTACATTAGTTTTTTAATCCAAAGTAACGTCTCTATATTTATTTATATTTTTAAGCATAACTTTTAATTTTTTTAAAAAAGAGTTATTATTTTTTTTATAATTATGAATTTAAGTATTTAATTCACAGAATTATAATGTATTACTTAGAATACTCACGTTTTATAATTATGTTGCTTGAATATTAATAAATTTTAATTTAACCGAAAATTTTTTACTTCATGCTATAAAAAACTGGCTATACTCAATAATATTTTGATTTAGAAATGATATATACATAGATATATTCCATTTTCGGTACAAGGAGAAAATAAATAAAAAACATCGATTATATGTGTGATTTCACAAAATTTAATGAAAATAACCAATACAGAACTTAGTTAATATTAAACTGATATTAATTTATATTTAGTTATTTGTATCTAATTAATCCCTCGTGTTAATTCGATTATATTTTTTTAGCAGATGCATACTATTATTTATCTTGGGACGGATTTTTTGAATGATTTAAAGTGCAGATAAAGTTTAATGATTAAAAAAATTTCGAAATAATACCAAGTGTATTGATTCGACCTCCATCAGATTTATGAAATTTTATAAAAAAAGCTAATATAATTGGCTAAATAATTCTAATGGATTTTTTTGAATTTTTAAATTAATTTTCATAATTGAAATACGTATATAAAAATAAACACTTCAATTATATAATAAGTGTAGATTTATTAAATCGATTGTTCCGTAAGCTTCCAAGCTATTCGAATACTTAATATCCATGAGAAAACTTAAACCCCTAAATTTAAATAAAAATTTCTTTTCATTTTTATAGACCTACCTATTTAATGTTGGTACTCATTTTTAATCGATCACAAATTAAAATTTAATCAAAGACTTATTTCGATTAGACTCGAAAATATTATTTATTCCAAACAAAAATTCGTTAAACACAGCTCATTAGAATATTTTCTCTATTAATTTGAACGGCTTTAAAAGCCACAATTAGGTATACTAAAAACTTCATTCATATTTATTATATTAGGTGACTAATGAAATATGTGAACTTATTTCAACAACACTATTTTTAGGCAAATTAAAAAAAAATTCTCAAAATAAATTTATGGTAATATATTTAACCAATTATATCAATATATAATTATTATTATAATATGAATCAAAATTATCGCAAAATAATATTTGTACTGAACTAAAAGCATTAAATTAATAAACCCAGTTGTGATACTTTAACGATATCTATTTGAGATAAATCCAAATTCACTCAAATGTCGCTTTTATTTTAATTTAAATCGATCTACACGATATAAGAGTGTTTTATAATTTCATTTTCATTTTCATTTTATTTTTTTATCTTTTTAAATATTTTTAAGCTAGATTTTTTAAATAAAAGATATCCTCTTTGTTATTTTAGTAAAACCATTGATAAAAAATAATTTCAGGTACCAGATAATAAATTTATATTAAATTTTATAATCCTGATTCAAAAAAAATATATCTTCTAATAAATTTAATAAGATACAAATATGTTTTTTTGATATAGTTCAAAATTTCAAGAGATTTTATCGAGAGAGAGGGGATATAAGATCATTTTAGAGAAAATTAAATCTTCGAAACAACATTCGAAATTGATGTGGAAGAGTTAGATCGCTATTTGGGTCAACTCTCGGGTAGTGAATTAAAACTTTTTTCTGATTTTAACTTTGAATCATCCAAAAGTCTATTTTCATTATTAAAACCCATTTTATAGAGTATGATGGGCACCAAAGGTAGAAAATCGATGCTAAAAATAAACTACTATTCTTTGTTTTATTTGACACATTTTAAAGCATATCCATCTTACTCTTACATCGTATTGTCATTTAACATAAATGCAGGGTCTGCTCAAATATTTGTTTCAAGGATAATCATCCCAATAAAATTGGCAATACAAAAATAATTTATCTTCCTGATAAAAAAATCTAATTAGCTTTCAAAAAGATTATCCTTTGCTCAATACCCAGAAGCAGCTCTGGTTGTCGACGTTTCGATACAAGGATTTTCGAGATTTAATGTATATTTCAGGGAAACCATGACTTTATATTCTGGTAAACACAAGACTAATTGTGTGAAAAGAGAGTATGCGCATATCTCAGATGGTAGTTTTACTGTGGTAAGTGAAATTGGATATGGGTATATCCAAAACCTAAATTTTTTTTTGGGTCGAATGTATGAGTATAGGAAAATTATTCTGAAAGACACAAATTAGAACTCTAGAGACTATACAAAATATTGGTCAATTATTGCAGATTTAGGCTAAATAAGTATATGTATAGGTATAGGTATAGGTATAGGTATAGGTATAGGTATAGGTATAGGTATAG
>LSSL01002888.1:0-10748 GCA_001953115.1 Smittium mucronatum | reverse complement strand
TTTTTTCTTACTTTTTTTTGGTTTTAGGATTGAGAATCGGAATTGAGATCTCAATCGTTTTTTTTAATCCTTCTTGCTCTTTTTTCTTATTAAAGCGTTTAGTTATCGATAAAAATTAAGTACAGATAGCCTATATACAATATACAGCTCTCTGGTACTGTCTTTGCAGCTTTAAGCAGCTGGCTTAGTGTCAATAATATAAAAAATAGGAATAGAGATAAACTTTTTTTGGTAATGAGATTCTGCACTTTTATTGGCTAATTCAACTAAAAGAATCTAAAGGAGAGATAGAGGATTTTTTATAAGTTTTCTGGAAGATTATTTCTAAAACTATCAAATAATAACAAGAGGGCAACCCAATTTGTCACATTTCTAAACTAGTTTCAGATTCCTCCATAAAGAAAGCTTCTTTAACCCTTTCTGGGCCCAAATTTAGGCCTCGCTCCTATTTGTGTGTAATAGTTATTTCAATTGACCAAGATTTTGATTTATCCAATAATATATAAATATAATTATTCCAATGCTAACATTGAATGAAAAATGAGTGCCATTTTTTGAACCATCGGCCCTGAAAGGGTTAAGAAATTATCAGATTTTTATTTGGGAGATTCTCTTAGAGAACGGACACTTTCCTACTAAATTTTTATTATTTTCCTAATTTGGAAATATGGTGATAGGATAAAACATAAAGTTATTGGGTAATTTAAAATATGAATTTTAGAGGCTACTTTTCTATTGGTAAAGTGTTTAAATTTGGGAAATTTTTCTCTAGGCCAGACTTTTTTTTCTGATTAATGCTATTGGCTAGATAAATTTATTTCAATTATAAACCAATAAAAATGAAATACTTGCTGTAACTAATAACATTTCCACATTATTCCAACAGAATATTTATTTTGAAATTTCAATATCCAATAATTTTAAAAATTGTAAGATGCGCTTATTTCCAAATTAGATAAGTAGTAAATATTTAATAGTAAGGTGTCCGCTACATAAGATAATCTCCCATTTATTAGAGTCAGCATGTTTTTCTATTTTTATTGGAAAAGTTGTAAATAAATTCAAGTGTAGCCAATAATCTACACAGTAAAAAAAAGGCTGGTCTTCGAAAGAATCTCCCATTTACTAGCCCTTTTCGATCTATGTTAACTTTTAGGGAATCCAATACATTATTGGCTATTCATAGAAATTAACCAATCGAACTTAATGTTATCTTAAAATAGGTTAGATATAAGAATTTTAACACGGAAAGGCAAAAATATATCAGGCAGTAGAAGTACTACCAAATCTAGATATGCAAGGTTTTTTTGTGTAGGTGTAAAAGATATGAGGTTTTTTCAAGAGACGAATTTTAACAAATGTTGGTGATAAAGGAATAATATCATGAGCATTAAATTTTAGAATCACTAATTCTAATTTAGAACATTCCTTTTTTTAAAAATGTCTTTCTTGAGAGAAATGACAATTTTGAGAAAACAATGCAAAAAAACGCAAAAAAATAGCACAAGAAATATTTAGAACAATTTCTTTAGTATCAATTCTTAAGATCAATCGATTGCCAGCATAAAGGGGGGTGGGTGCATACGTGTCAATTTGCATTATTATTGGGTTACAGAGTTTTTATCCTTCAGATCTCGCTGATTAAAAATGGAATTCAAGTGTTGGTCAATAATAAAACCATAAAATAAATACATGTTTATTATTGGATTTTAATAAGTCATCAGTGAATAAAAAATGGTAAATTTCACTAAATAGATGTCTTATTTAGCTAAGGGCCCTGGAAAGACAAAAGAGTGGTTCGGAGGTATGGGAGAAATCATGTTTAGATTCGATAAGTCTCGGGCGTTAAAAAATAGATTAAAATTCCGTATTTTTTTTTTTTTTTTAAAAAAGGGTCTGAATATTAGATTTGTTAATATTCCTCATGAAATTAGAAACTGGCTATATGAATTAGTAGAAAAAATTCCAACATGCGGGAATTCTACCCCTCCATTTCATTCATATTAGCACATTTTAGAAATGACTTTTTCTGGGTTGAAATGATTAGCAATGAAATCCTATTTTATATCTGAATATTGATTGTTTATTAAAAGCAATTCCAATTTAACCAATTATAGACAATTAACTGGAAGTTGTTAAACTAAAATTTTCTCGGGGGTTAATTCATTTTTTACAAAGATATGCGAAGTAGGATTAACCAAATTTCCGAAGCATATGATGTGAAAGAAAACACAGTCATCATGATAATGAGTAATTTTTGTTGCTTAATTTTCTTCTTTGGAAGCATTGTGTTTACATAACCAACTACTGATTGTTAGTAATGATTTTAATAAAATACTGTCAAAATAATTGGTAAAAAACAGATGGGAAATCATGATTAGCAATTATGAATAGGCTTCCACAGCACCCTTTCAGTCTTATTAAGAAGGTATTAAATTCACCAAATGTAGTAGGTAAAATTCTTAAGTGGTAAATACGTATCAACCATTGATTTTATGTAGCGTTAAAGATAGGTATAGTTTTTTCTGAAATCCAAGCAATTCAATGCAGTAAGTCCAAGACAAATTGATGATACTATTGGTTGTTAAACAATAAAAACATCCAGATTAAATTAAACGAGTAGCTCAATATATCTTTTGGATCTTTGAGCAAACTTATCGATGAATAATACCGAGTCAAAAAATCTTTCGTTTCAAAGGGCTAGAGAGGCTGAATATTTAAGAGTAATATAATAATCGTTTTATAAGCTGATGCATGCTTGGGCAGCCTCGCTAAAAAAAACAGTCTTAAAATGAGTGTTTACTACCTGCTTCCCGACAGTGACGGATAGTTTTTAAAGCGAATAGTATATAGAAGCAAAAAAGAGGGAAAAGTGTTTTATAAGATTTGAAAGTGAATATTAACTCTTTCAAAAAATATTAGTTTGGCATAATGGTTTTAGCCAAGTTGTGGGGTGGTGAGTTTTAAGAACTAAGAGTTCTAATATGGATGGATTCTATATCCATGAATGCACAATTATTTTTTAAATCATCAAAAAAATTTATCTTTGCTTACAGGATTTCCCATTTTTATAAAGATTTGTCCCAAATCATAAAGCCAATATCCCGTTTTAATAAAACCAACTTCCCATTTTAATAAAGCCAATTTCCCACTATGATAAGGCTTGCACCACCCCCCAAATAGGTGTGATTTCACTATTTCAAGATATATATTTTCGTTTTAATTAAGTTTCTTTCACAATAAAAAGCTGTTAAAATATTGGGGGATATCACTATAATTATAGCTTAACCCTTAAGCTTATTAGTGTAACTTGGCCTTGGGAATATTGACCTATTTTCATTTCGAAAGTTGGAAATTTCACCTACTTTTTGGAAACTTAAAAAGATAATAAGGCATGAACATAAATTTGTGTATTTTGGGGAAAATATCAATTTCTATTTGCACAAAAAATCATAATATAAAAAACACTTGGACGATCTAGTAGGTCAAATGTGCAGTTTTTCAATAGTCCTGACACCATTTAAGTTATATTATAAATTTATACAGGTTTTATTTATATTGATCAAAAAAATCCGCATAAAACTATACTATAGGTTACACCATTAAACTTGAGCGTAAAATTATAAGCGAAGAAGTGATATCCTCCAACTCTTTAACGGCTTTTTATTGTGAAATAAACTTGATTAAAACAAAAATACATATCTTGAAATAGTGAAATCACACCTATTTGGGGGGTGTTGCAAGCCTTATCATAGTGGGAAATTGTATTTAAATAATTGGACCAAAGCTTTTAATTTTTGGGACAAAGGCTTTATGATTTGGGAAAAGGGATTATAAAAATGGGATACTCCGTGATTATTAGTTTTGTATTATAAAATGTATGCAGGTGTTTTTTTTAATAAAATGCCGAGTGTCTTAATTCGACAACCTTTTAACCCTTTAAGGATAGTCGGTAACTAAATGGCACCCAATTTATAATCAGTACAGATTTACATATTAAATTAACATTTTTTATCAAGTTAATTTATATGTCAAAAAAAAAAGTCACTAATAAGAAATCAATATATTTTTTATTCCGGAAAGGGTTAATAAATATTTGTTTCATGGCCTCATACTTAGGATCTATCATGCAAAAGAGTTGAGTTTAGCTCTTATATGTTCGTAACGAAAATTAAAAATAAAAATGTTTTAGGATATCGAAATGATGTTGGGGGGAGGGGGTTGTGAAACAAAGATTCTATTGAATAAAAAATAAGCTCATTGCTAAATAAAGAAAACAACCTTCCTTTTCAAGAATTAAGTATATTTTTCTACCAATAAAAACACTTTTTAAAGTGTTCTTGGTGAATGAGAAACAAACCCCAAATCAAAGTTTTAGCCAATAATATGGTTTATTTTTGGCACTAATAGTATATTTGTTACATAATAGGCATACGAAGCTATAAATCCCATAATTGGAATTATTTTTTGGGTTGAAAAAGTAAGGGGACCATTTTATCTGAGAATTGGTAGTTAATAAATAGAAACTGATTATTATTTTTTTCAAAGAAAAGTGAAAGCAGCACAAAATGCGAAGATGACTGAATTAAAAAAAATACGCATTCCGTAAAGTTTTTTGGGATAGGTTGGACCCTGGCGTTGTATGGAGAAATGGGATTTTTTAATAACCAAAAGAAGCACACGGCTTTTGAATTCAACACATACCTGCTAATGCCTCACAATTTGACACTTAATAAATATTGAAATGCATTAAAAAAAATGGTGTTGAGACTGTTATTAGTTAATTCTTTCTATTTTTGGATACTTCAGATATATAGTTTAGATTTATTGATGAGCTACAATCTGATCTCCAATATGCACTAAAAGAGATATTCTAATAAAATATGGAGATTTATACTGAGCCGCGATAATATACTTGTTTTAGATTGCACATTAATTTTTTGATCCATGAAGATTAATAGAAAAGCGTCATAACTGATAGATATAGACTAGCCAACGGAATGTTCGGTAATTCTTCTGCACGTAAGCTGCCTCTTGTAGCCAAATTTAGAATAAAGTTTTAATTCAGAATTGTAGCTTAAAGTGTATATTAAAACAAACTTATTCAAACAAAAGCTTTTAAATTTTTCTTCGATTAATTACATTAATCATAACTCAGGGAGTTAGTCGGCTCTAAGTGATGTTGATATATTTTTTAACTATTGGCAAAAAATGCATCTACTTACTCTTTATCTTCTAGAGGGCTCTGTACACATGGATTTGAGAAAATATTAAGAGCTCTATTATACATAAATAAACATAAATTCTATAAAACTTAAATTTATTTTGATTTCAAAGTAAAATGGCATAAATATTGGTTATAAAGGATGGCGAAGCTTAATCCGCCGGCAGTTGAATATCAAATAAAAACTAAGCTGCAATTGTTTTGACAATTTCCGTATTAATCCCACGCCTACATTTTCAATGTCCGTAAATTGGCACATTTCTAGCCCTTTTAGAGTCGGATGTTAAAAATGGCATCTAATTCTCGGTCAATAAAAATAATTATTCAATGTTATAATTTATAATGCTATTAATGTTGTTTGATGTTTAATAGAGAATGATAAACTTCACAAATAGAGGACAAAAATATTTTGAACCTGAAAAGGATTAAAAATTCCATGCTTAGCATTTGAGCAAAAAGTTTTTAATACCTATTTACGAATGTGATTTATAAATCTAGCAATAAACTATTAACTTATCCTCGTTTTCGGTGATAGGAAATACTCATCATTTTGATTCATAACACAATATAACAGCCCCGAAAAATGTGTTACAGTATTTACATTAATCGAAGTTTTATTATTGCATAAGATTACTATATTTTAGTAATTGCTCATAGAAATAAAAAGATCGATACCGGAGGCTTATCCTGCGATGTTTCACTACAAAAGGAGGTTCTTTGTCAGTCCAGGCACTTTTTCCCTATAAGTCTTATAGGTCGATTTTTTCAGCAATCTATTAGCTTAATAACTGTATATAATTTTTAAAATTTCATTTAATTTTCCCTACTTGAGATGTTCTACTATTGTCATTCGCTATTTTTGTTTTATTAAGCAAATAAAAACAACTTTAATAAATCAAAAAAATAATTAAAAGGGAAATAGGAAACACCTAGAAGTAAAGCGAATGGTGTGTCTAAGAATCTCCCAACAAAGTAAATTACTCGAAATTTCAGCGCTTGGAAAAAAAAGTTTAGGCAATTGAGAATGGTTATCAGTCTATCAATAAAAATTCTTCTAAGCTAAATCGAAAATTAATTTGTGGATAATGAAAAGGATTGACGCGACCCCTATGCCGGAAAAAGCCGGCTAAAAACATGAAATCCCCCACTTTTTTCTAATATATATTGCGAATAAAATAAAGTCACTAATTTCCTTTGGCTTAAATGAAAACGTGTGTTTTTAACCAACTTTAACGTCCATGAAATTGTCTTTTTAGACTGATTTAGCACATACTTTTAATATCATTTAAAATTTCTTCTGGCGTTTTCGATGTTTTATTTTCCGCTTATTATTAAAACCTTCATTTGTATAAAAATCATCATTTCAGATCGATTACAGTATGGCATCATAAATTGTTCGCAAATGAAAATGGTGACGAATCAATTCCGGTATTGGTAATTTATTTTGCTAATATCAACTAATTATTACAAATACTTTCCAAAACAAGAAAGCAATGATTTTACGTTTGACTGTAGGGTGACGTGTCAAGAAAACTTATGCTATTATCATGAGCGCTAATGATTATAGTTACAATAAGAAACACCGCCTAATTAATTTTCTAACTTTCGGAGTTTTTTTCAACTTTTTCAAAAAAAACACTTTGCATTTATAAAGTCGACGGATAAAAAATGGTATCCATCTCCCCGCCAATACTGAAATTTGTTTTAATATGAGCATTAGTAATTAAGTTATTTTCAAAAAGTCCGAGTCAATAACATTAGTTTTCGCTAGCAGGAGCTAAATATATTTATGATCCGAAAAAGGATAATATATTTTTTATAAAAAGAATATCCTAACTTATTGACTGTGCATAATATTTTTTTGAGCTTCACTAGAGAATTTTTTTTTAGGGGTTTCTGCTTTAGGTATATTTTTTAATCAATTTGGGGTTAATGTCAAAATATAAGCTTTCAAAAATACTTGAGATTCTGACTCTTTTATCCAGATTATGAGGGTTTCCATCTTGACAACTCAACAACCATCACCAAATCAATTATTGTTCGTAGCTGATAGTAAAATATTTCCAAAAAAGCATTTTATTGGGAATAATTAAAATTTAATATAGCTAAATTCTAATAATCTTGAATAAGGTCTATTCGGAGTGTATTTTTAAATTATCCGAAGTCTTTTTCAAAAAAGATCAATTTCGAGAATACTTTAATAAAAAGGCCATTTGGCTAAACATGATCTTTTAGTTCCCTGCAGCTATTAAATTTCTTAAAACAACTTTGATAAACTCATAAATCCTTCCCTATTCTATGTCACAAAAATGTTCTGTACTAAAAAGTTTAATATCGAGATTTTTAAAAAGAAATAATATTTCTGCGATGAAATATTAGGCGCTTATCCCATTGATTTTCCCAGGAAATACCAAATAAAATATTTTTGAGATAAGTAAATTCATTTTTATCTCTAACTGCTAGAGATGTATTTCATATTTAAAAAAATGGGAATAGCTTATGAAAATCATAGGCTCGGCTTTACTAAATGAAGGCTTTGTTGAAATTTCTTTCCCTATCTTGGGTTATGGATAAAAGTGATGAGTTAAGTAATCCTGAACGAGTATATCTTAGAAAAAAATAGCCCCGAATACAGTCTAAAGAATATACATTTGTGAACTGGAGGCATAAAAAATTACTTTAGTTTTAATACTACAACAGTATTAATTATCAGTAATTATTAGTTATAACAATAAAAAATATTAATCGATGTAATATTTCGAATATAGAACATGCACAAACTTGACTTCATAAAAAGTTTAATTAAAAATAAACAAAAAGTTCTATACAGAATAACGGTCTAGATGATAATGAAATTGGGTATTGGAACAAGGGTCCTGTATAAATAGACCATTGAGATATTTTTTTAGGAACTATTTCTTCACAACTCCTAGTTAATTGTAAGAGAATTCCAAAAAATAAATAAAGGGAAAAACCTGAGAATTACCTTGATATCGAGGGTTCTTTATTTGCTCCATTCACCCAATATGGAAACTATTTAATGTAGATTTATGACATAAACTGGTCTAACAATCAAGGTTTATTATTACATAATATTTAATGAAATTGCATTCAAAATGTTAAAAAATCATTATGTAAAACATGATGTTGATAATAGACTCTGGGTCTAGTAGCAAAAAGGATATGAATAGTGTAGCGTGATTTTTTTATCGAAAATTTGACCACTCAAATGAAAGAATTATCCTAAATTTTTGTAATACGAAGCTTTGAAATTCTTAAAAGGTTTTTTAGAAAAAGGGTCCAAAAATAATAAAATAGAACATGGGTCTTTTATTTATAGGAACCGTTGTCTATTATCATTTGGAGCGATGGTCTATTTTTTTATAGAACAAATATGTTTCTTTATTTGGCCGGAATTTAAATATTGTTTTATGTGTCACTGTAGTGACTATTAAAAAGAGATTAGCAGACGTCATGGTACATACAAATTTTTTGTTAAGAATAAATCCCTATATTGATTTTATGAATAATCTAGTCCATTGGGTACTTTAGAAGCTGGGTCTACTCTTTAAGATAGGCTTTTTTTTATTTTTTACTACTTTTTACAAATAATGCTGCTACTTTTCTAAGATTGTCACTCTTTTACCCCAAAAATGATAGATTTTCTAAATGTTTGATACCTTCAATTATACCAAGATGAAGCAAATCGTTAGCTAATATTATTGATTTTTTCAATACATTCCTCACTAAAAAAAACTATATATAGACTCGTTCGTTCTTCAATGACAGGCTTAAGACATAGTATATCTTTAAGATTTATCACTTTCTTAACCCTCGTATTTTTTTCAATAGCTATAGTTTTTTTTATTTCCATTGCCTTTAATATCTTTTTTAGCCTACTGAAAGCTCTCAAGTGTATATTTGTCTTAACATAACTTAGAAAAAATGTTTGATCAAGAAACTAGGATTCCTCAAGATTTGTTCCCCTCAAGGGACTATCCCGTCAAGCATCCCCCTGTTGTCCAGGTTTCTAATTAAATCGTTCTGGTGCTTTTATCAATCTTAACATTCTCCATCTGTATTTCGATTGTTCAGCGAGAAATTCCAAATTCCTTTTCAAATCAAATGTCTACGTCATTCTTCCATATCCGGAAGTTATTCATTTTATTTGCTTACACGTCATCTAGCTCTAGAAATAAGATTATACTGTCACTAAGAACAACATATCTCGGTGTAAGATATTCTACCCCATTTAGGTTAGCTACGTTTGTGATTCAAATCCGCTATTTTACTATGCTTCTCTTTGATTTCCCATATGTTTTTTTGCAAGCTGCTCTTCTGTACGTATCACAAATTCGATGCGTAAATATTTGTTTATGTTTCTTTTGGATTTTCTGATGCTTGTCTTGCCTAAGTCTTTCCGCTACCTTGGAGTGCTATTTAGATTAATTATTACACTTCAGTTTCTTTTTATAGTGCATTATTTTTGTCATAAGTTTTGTAAATAGATTTCCCTTTTTTTTAATATTTTTTATACGTAAGCTTTTTTTTAATTTGGTAATTTTGTCGCCTCAAAGCTATGATTTTTATTGTTTGTTGCGTTGATTAGTGTCTCCCATTTTTAAATAGGGTCGGCTACATCACTTAATGAATGGCGGAATGAAGTTATCCGCATTCGGATTAATTCATATCTATGCTTATCTGTCTTTCTTACTATATTTTTGAGATGAGGTGTATTGGATAATTTGATTGTTTTTTATTCCTTATGTGATTCCCCCTTCCCGAAAAGGGAAGGTATGAATACAATAGGTTGGCTATCAAGCTGATCATAAATTTGTTTTGGAAACAGCCAAAGAAGGCTGCCCAGCCTCACCATCATTCTCTCCCCTTTAGTTTTTTTTATTTGAATTAGCCAATAAAATTTCTGATTTCCATTACCAAAAAAAGTTTATTCTATTATCATTTGCCCTCTCTCTCACTCTGATTAGAAATATATTAGTCGAATTAGCCAATAAAATTGCAGAATTCCATTGTCTTAATCTCTCTCTCTCCTTTAGATTTTTTTATTTGAATTAGCCAATAAAATTTCTGAATTCCATTACCAAAAAAAAGTTTATTTCTATTTCCATTTTTTATATTTCGACACTAAGCCAGCTGCTTAAAGCTGACCAGATAGTACCAGAGAGCTGTATATTGCATACAGACTATCTGTACTTAGTGTTTATCAATAACTAAACGCTCTAATAAGAAAAAAAGAGCAAGAAAGCAAAAAAAAAAAAAAACGATTGAGATCTCAATTCAGATTTCAATCCTAAAACCAAAAAAAAGTAAGAAAACACATAAAGTCCTTTTTATTTTTTATTTTAAGCTAACCAACCATGGAGGAGCCAAGACCCTCTAAACGTACCAGACCATTATGGTCGAAGGTTGGTTTAGGGAAGGCTGCAAGTAAGTCCACCACGGGTCTTCAAAACCAAGTGGTAGTCAACTTCCCTGGGCCTCAGAGCCGATATTCGGCCGACAC
>LSSL01002887.1:0-18417 GCA_001953115.1 Smittium mucronatum | reverse complement strand
AATAAAATCCCAAGTTTAATTCCACTTTGAAAATGCTTTTAAAGAACACCAAACTTATCGTACCCAAATTAACACTCCTATTAAAGCTTCAAGGCTTATTAGAAAGATAGATATCTTTATTAAACAAAATAATTGAGCAAAATTTCAAAAAAAAAAACATAAATATTTTCTTTGATAAATTAAAAAAACTCTGAAAAAATGGATATGAAATTTCGTAGGTAAATATCCTGTATTAATATAGTTTAATATTTTGTGATTTCAAAAATTTATCGGTATCACATAAAAATGTGAAATCCGCCTCGATGTTCCAATAAAAATAGTCTACAGATAAAAAACATTTTATTTTTACTTTTTTTTTAAACCATGGTTTTGGAATTGGGTATGGAATTTTTTATCTTCATATTATTTCTACATATTTTAAATTATCTTATGGCAAAACAATTTTTCCTGTTAATGTAGCTAACCCGAAAATTTTGAACAACTTCAAACAATTTTTGTTAAAAATATTTAAAATTTTAACTTTTAAATTGTACAAAAATGCACAAAAACTCCGTTTTATTCTTATCTTTTAATCTTTTTAATCTCTAATCATTAAAAATTATAAACTAATACCAATAAAATTTTGATAAAAAAGTAGAAAGCATGACTTTTATACATAATTTTATTTTATAAATATTTTTAATAATTAAATATTACAATTAAAATCGTTACCATTCATCGATATTATTTTTATTTGTATTTATATTTTCCTCATGACCTGAAGTTGATATATTTGTGCTAATGTAATAGAAATCAGAATAAATATACATGACAGTATTTATATATTTTTTACTAAATTTGAAACCGTCTTATTTGCATCCAATTTTAAAAAGACTTATAATATCATATCTTACTTTCAATCCGTATACTCTCCTAAAAAATCTTTCGTAGAAATGAATTGTGAATAAAATAGTATTGATTTTTGGGTATTTAATTTATGCATATTTTTTTTCTTATGAAATCAAATAAATTTATTCTAGTTTTTTCAATAAGTTCACTTATATTTGTCTAGATTATTTTTACTATTAAAATCTACATTCGTTTTTTTATATCCCATTTAAGTAGCTACTAATAATTTTATGGACAGTTTTAATCAAATAAAACCCAATCACTTTTTACACTGGTGGTTATTACAACATAGTTGGATGTCAAAAAAATTATAAATAAACTATAAATGAGTCATAAATATAAATTTTAATCATATTTTTTATCAAAAAAATATTATCCTCGATCCTATTTCATTTTTTATCCAAATTATGATGTAAATGGATGCAAAAATATCCTAATTTTGTATCTTCAGCCGTTCCTTCATATATAAAAAGATAATATATTTACATTTAACAATCATTATTCAATTTCTAATATTTCCAGAAGAATACCATTTCAAAAAAGAAATTAGAATTAAAGCTTCCATTTAACACGAAAAAAATTTCTTCGCCGAAATTTATGTAAATCGACCTCAGGAAAAGATAAAATTCAAAATTTATTGAAGCTTTCGAAAAAATTAATTAATTTATTATCAGAAGGTATATATTTACATTTTCTTTGACTAAACGGTATCTATTATATTTTAAATATATTTTATTAAACATTAATTAATTTTTTTTTTAAATATTCCAATATTATAAAATCATAAGTCAGAAAAAGATTAAGATATGAACAATATTTTTAATGAATTTTTATTCGAAATATAATTATGTATGAATATTTATCATATTAAAAATAGCTTGGATTAATAAGGTTATTTGGAAATGTGTTTTATATTATTATTTTATCGAAATCGATAAAGTTTGTAGTAAAAGAATCAAAAAACAATTTTCTCGTGAGATATTTCACATAAATATAATTTTATTATCTAAGTTAAATGGACCAAAAATAACCAAAAAAGTGATTTTTTGGTTTTATAGACCGCTTTTACTTATTGATATATATTTTTATGGCATAAAAAAATAATGATGAACATAAGAATCTAGTATTTGAAATTTTGGATTATATAGATCATATTTTTATTGAACTTGTGATATTTTTTCTTGAGACATTCAAACATAAGATTTTTTTTAAAAAAAAAATATCTTGGTCTTCCTGTTTTTGTTTTTTTTGGTGTACAAAGGTAATTATAATGAGTCTTTGAAGGTTTTTATTTTTGAAATACCATTATATATGTGCGATTTTTTTTTTAAAAAAACTGTAGTAACCGCAGAATATATCTGCCCATTGTTAAACCATTGGTTTCAAAATAAAAAACTGTTATTAAAAAAATATATTTGTAGGATCATTAAAATTTTCGAATTTTAGTGAATTAAAATTTGTATAATAGTTAATATAAGTTTATATTACGTCCCATTTTGTGAAACTAAAAGAAGTTTTTTACTCCCTAGTTTCTATATATAGTTTAATAAAAACTTTTGACCTCTTGAAGTTAAAATTAAATTTTGGTTTATTTTTTCATAGTGAGTTAGGTATTCTAAATCTGCGTCTTTAAAAAATTATATTGAAGTGTTTAAAAAATATATTATCCGGTATATTTCATGATTGTTATCGATATTTAACAGTTTTACTATACCTTTCAATCACATTATTTTTTGATGGACTAAAGATAAAATAACTCTAATACAAATCCGAGTTATTTTTAAAATATAGATATAATATTTTGAAGTTCGTATTATATAGTATATATAGGTGTGACCATTTCGTTAAAAATAAATTTTTTGTTTTTTCGAAAAAAATCTGTGAAGGAAGTAATTGCATTTTTCATAAATCGTTAAATGTTTTATTTAAAAACTGGTTTTATTTTTTTCACTGAATTTTTTTTAAATATTTTTGGCTAAATGAAACCAAAATTTAGTTCCTAAGTTTATTAAACTGACTTCAATATCTGTATTAGTTATTTAACTTTCAGAATCAGAATATTTTTTTTAACCCAGCTCAACTCTTCCTTTTACAAGCCTACTTTTACAATATTGAGTATCCAATTTTATGATTTTTTATTATCACTACTTAAAATAGATATTGATATCGGGATTTATTTCTGAGTGATAATCGTGATAGCAGAAACCAACAGTGTGATTTTCATATATTAATTTGAATGTGGAATATAGATGTAGATTCTTAGATTGAAGTGAAATTTTTATTTGATTCCTAAATGTAGCTGTAACAACTAAATTTTCCGTATCGGAAGAGAAACTTGCCAAATATTGTGATTAATAATCAGTTTTTTTTTCAAAAGCTTGGTTAATATTTATTCGAAGAAACATTTAGTCATTAAGCTCATTTTATATTTCCTCCTCATGAAATTTTTTTCTTTAGAATAAATATTATAAAATTTTATCAGATTTTATTTATTTTAAAGTTTACCTTTTATCATTATTGATTTTACACTGAGCTTATGCAACTATAAAATTTCTTATTTGTGCTCAACAATTTTGGTTGGTGAGCAATTATAAAAATGGCTTTTATATTGATAAGTATTAGTTCTGCCATAATAAAACCTATCAAATCTTATCTTTAATGGAAATTTATTTACTTAAATATAAAAAATTAAAAAATTTTCAATTTTTTAGTTTATGAAATCCTTAAAATATTCTTTTGATTTTCGTATATCTCTTTATAAAAAAAAATCCCATTCAACAAAAGACTTTTGGATTTTCAAAAATAGTATATATTTTTTATTAAACTATTAATCATGTATTTATAATAAAAATGATAATAAAAAGAGAAAAAAAAGAGAATGAAATTAATTGAAAGTTTGCAGAAATGAATAAACATTTTTAGAGTCTGGGGCATATTCCATTTAAAAAATAAAACGCGCTAAGAATAATTATTTTCCACATTAAAATCAAAATAAAAAATTTCTGGATTTAATTTTTTGTCATATTTTTGAGTAATCAGAATATTTTTTACGCTTATGATTAACTTATTAAAAATAATTGGCTTGGATTTCACTTAAAACTTATAATTATATTTTCAGTGACTTATATGGTATTCGTGAGATTAAATATGCTCCATATTTATTAAAAATCCCAATGGAATAATAAAAGTAGTTTTTTTCCCCAAATTGGTTTGAAAAAGAAATATTATCCTTTTTTTGATACCTTCTATCCAATTATTTATATTTTTACCCATAATGTAACTGTCACAAAAATTTAAAAAGTTTCTCCAAAAAAAAAAATTAAATCTATTTTATAAGAACCATCATTTGTTTTTTTCAATATTAATTTTTCTAGTACTTAATTTTTTTTTACAATTTTACTGTTTTTCGGCCTTATAATTTCATTTTTAGAATATTCTCTAATTTTTTTTTGACCCTAAGCAAAATCCTATTGGTGTCCAAGAGATTGGATTTTTCTGAAAATATCTCTCCAAAATATATCATATTAGAGCCAATATTTTGGTTTAGTAAATATCAATAAATTTTTTCTATTAATATAGATTATTTATAAGACATTCAAAGATCTCATCAAATTCCTCGTTATTAAAGTTTTTTTAATGATATTTTTCAACAATTCTTTTATTATCAAACGCTTATATATATGCTATATATCAATTCTATCCTGCTCATAAACTCGATTATAGTGAAAAAATAGTGAAGGTAAATCGCTTTTAATGATATAATTTTAATAACTTTACTGAAATTTAGATCCAGAATTAAAAACAGCTTGGAAGTAGTTTATTTTGAAATTTTAATTGTTAATTCTATGATGATGAATATATATTTTTTAAAAATATTACTAAATGTGCAATTATGCTATATCTTTATCGCCTATAAGTCTTTTTATTTATCCATAATAAATTATGTGAGATTTTTTTGATCATTCCTTTTTCCAGTAGATATCTTGGCCTTATAAAAACAGGATAATTTCCAATAAGAATATTTAAGAACTCAATAAGCTTCATTTTAAAAAATCATAAACCTTTTTATAAATGTATTTTGTTAGGAATATTCGTGAAGGTGAAGAAAAATAATAATTATAGCGTGTCAAAAGCTATATCTGAATTATTTTTTTTCTTTAATGGTACCATCATATTAAAATGGCTGTTTATATTCAGAAGGAAGTTTTTGTTTATAATGATAGCTAGGAGTACTTCTCATACCAATTAAATCAAATACGGTTTTTTAATAATATTTTAATAAAAAAATCAGCGTTACGAACTTTTTAATTTTTGCAGAGTCAATATCAAGGCATTTTAGTCTGTTCCAATCAAAAATATTTATTTTAACTTATTTATCGGTATTTTTTTTTTGATATAATTACATGAGTTTATATGCAACATAACGGCCTATATTATGGTTTATATGATTAATATCAAAAATTTAATCCTTCTTTGGGGATACTGAAAATTTATTTTTAGAGTATATAAAATTTATTGCTGTAAAATCATTTAGTTATGAATTTATTTTAAGTTTATATATTTTAATCTTTAATATTTTAGCTTTGAGATTCAAAATTTAGTAGGCTTTATATAATCTGAAATATCAGTTTTTTTTAATAGTTAAAAATTATCTTTGATATTTAGAATTATTTCAAATTTTGACTTCCGCACATGATAATCTACCATTCTTACTAGAATACTAGATATATAATAACGGTTTAAAATTTATTTCTTTAAAAAAAAATCACAAAAAATCACTTTAAAAATATTTATAAAATAAAATTATGTATAAAAGTCATGCTTTCTACTTTTTTATCAAAATTTTATTGGTATTAGTTTATAATTTTTAATGATTAGAGATTAAAAAGATTAAAAGATAAGAATAAAACGGAGTTTTTGTGCATTTTTGTACAATTTAAAAGTTAAAATTTTAAATATTTTTAACAAAAATTGTTTGAAGTTGTTCAAAATTTTCGGGTTAGCTACATTAACAGGAAAAATTGTTTTGCCATAAGATAATTTAAAATATGTAGAAATAATATGAAGATAAAAAATTCCATACCCAATTCCAAAACCATGGTTTAAAAAAAAAGTAAAAATAAAATGTTTTTTATCTGTAGACTATTTTTATTGGAACATCGAGGCGGATTTCACATTTTTATGTGATACCGATAAATTTTTGAAATCACAAAATATTAAACTATATTAATACAGGATATTTACCTACGAAATTTCATATCCATTTTTTCAGAGTTTTTTTAATTTATCAAAGAAAATATTTATGTTTTTTTTTTTGAAATTTTGCTCAATTATTTTGTTTAATAAAGATATCTATCTTTCTAATAAGCCTTGAAGCTTTAATAGGAGTGTTAATTTGGGTACGATAAGTTTGGTGTTCTTTAAAAGCATTTTCAAAGTGGAATTAAACTTGGGATTTTATTTAAAAAAATATTTGGAATTTTATTTGCTATCTATGTTATGAAAAGGGGAAAAATAATTGGTCAAAAATGAAAATAATCTAATTTATCTACATTTTTATTATATAAAACAAAGAAAATTATATTCATGGTATTCATTTTTTTTTATCACTCCAAACCACGTTGATTCAAAATCGTCACTAAAAGATCAAATCAACGAATTAATTATAAAATACATCTAAAAATTATATATATATATATATATATTCAGCTTAGCTATGCTTTAGTCCTGGCCTCCTTTTATCTGCACTTTAAAAATATTTTTCTATAATTTAATTATTGGAAGTTCAGTATGTGTCAAATTTAGGAATTTCGGATACGATAATATATATTTATTTTCAAGTTGTCATTTGTGAATATAGGGTTCGATTATTCTGTTATTTTTATAAATTAAATTTCAAAAATTTATAAATTACCCAATAAAATTTCCCATTGGTTTCAATTTAAACACACCCCCCCCCATTTAATATAAACGTGATGGGCGAATATCATTTTTATCTGTAAAAAAACCGGTTCCAAAAAATTTCAATTTTATATTTTATAATTTATTTTATTAGGAGATAATTATCAGTAAAAAAACTTTATATCTAAATTCTATTGGTATTCCTTAATTCCGCAAAAATATGAATTCAGAAAATTGAATAAGGTTCAAAATGCCGACTTAATTGGGTTTCTATTGTTTTTAAAACAATGAAATTGACGTATTTCACTAATATTATTAATAATAGCATCCAAAAAACTTGGTAAAAAACACATCCACATACAAAAAAATAAATACTTCAGGATTTCGGTTAAGGTTTTTTGGGAGGATAAAAAGCTTAATTTAAGTAGTAAATCATCTATAAATTTAGTTATTTTTAATTTTTCTAATTTTATCAAGCTTTAATTTTTGTATTTTTTTTTTATCTCTAAATAGTAAAACATCAAATATCTTTAGATATAATACTATACTTCTGTTTTAATGCTAAAACTTTGTTAAATTTATTCTGTACTATTTCAAAAGACCTTGATATCAATGATGACACATTTAGTTTAAATGATATTTTTGGAATTATATTTTAAGGTATTGGTAATTAAAATTAGATAAATTACTAAAAAAAACCCCCATACATCCCAGAATATTAAACCCAAACTAAATATTAATTTTTTAGTTTTTTTAAAATAAATTTATAAGTTTATTCCTGGTTTTTGGGAATTTAAAAGGTTAATGAAATCAATTTTTTCAAAAAAATAAAACGAAAATAAATAAATACCCTGAAACCGGTACCGAAAAATACTCTATATCATCAATAGAAGAAGAAGTGGTTGGAGGGAATTTTACCAAAAAATAACAATAGGTTTTTATCTAATTAAAAAGCCACTTTAAATCGTGTATCGTTGGATAAATCAACTAAATTTTAGGCGTCATGAAAACTTTGATATTTTTATTGAAAATCACAAAAAATCGGAAAAGAAAAAAATTACTATCTGATTATCAAAAAATAGAATCCTATCAATAAAATGGTTTATTTTCAATTAAAATTTCTATCGAAAAAACCCCCCATAAAAAGCCTCGTCAAAAGTAACATTTTTTACATAATTTCTCATATTACTTAGTAGGGTAAAATCAAAAAAAAAAAAAAAATATAGATTCAGCGAGATTTTTTTTTTTTAAAGCTCTGGATAAATTTATTATTACCAACTGTTCTTATTTAGAATAAACTAACCAATTAAGAATATATCTACTATTTTATTCCTAATTTATAGATTTTAGCTGTAAAATTACGTGCTTTTATGAGGGTAAATTTAGAGAATTTTCGAAAATTTAGAACTTTTTAGGAAAATATATAAAATTGAATAACATAGAGCTTTATAATTTTCAAATTTTATTATATGATAATATCGTTAAAAAAGGTTAAGGGGTTAATTTGGAAAACGGCATTAGTTTAACAAATGTTTTGTTAATTAGTTTAAGTTAATTTATACAAGAACCCCATACCCCTTTAAAGTGCTAAATTCCTGCTTTTCTGTTATCTTGAGCTTAGAAACTTGTATTCAGTGATTTTGGGTTATCTTTAGAAATATTTTTGGCTGAGATATTGTAAAATTCTACCTTTGGAAGATGCAAATGCCAAAATAATAAGCCATTTCACAAAGAAAGAAAAAAATCAAGAAGTATCAAATACACCCGATCTATTAATAGAACTAATTTTAATAGCTGATATACATATTTTTAATCCAAAAATTATTTTATAAATTATTTAATGATACTTAGGTCAGATATTTAGTTATTAAAACTTTAATTTCGATTATTGATTAGCACATGATTTGAATTTTATTTATCTAGGCGTATTAATAACCAAAATATTATCTGTTTACAAATTTTTCTTTGAAAAAAATGATTATAGAGAGAAAAAGATGAAAGAAGTGATAATATACTCATATTTTTAGACATTTTTCGCACTAAGTTATTCGGATAAGCTGAGTGTATATTATTTAGCCATCCAATAAGATAAATATTTTGTGATGACAAGGTGGGTGTCAAAGTGTTTATTAGATAGCTTTGCATGAATAAGACTTTTAAAATAATTTCAACGGAAAATAACCAAACTACCTTAATCTTTAACAATGATACTACAAATACAGGTTGAATAATTATTGGGAACGTTTTTCACTATTTTTAATAATTCGAAATTATTTATCCCAAACAAGAAATGCATTTAAAGATATTTTTACATCAGGAGTTTGATATATAGAAAAAAATGGACGTGTTTTTTAGGGAAATTTAATTTTTTAAAAAAATTAATATTATTATTATATTAAATCCGTTTTAAGGCCAGAATACAACAAATCAGCTAGGTTAAAGGCAAGATTTTGAAATTTTTTTTTATTATTAAATTAAAATAAACAGCATTTTTCCATTAAGTGAACTGAAAGGGTTTGGTAATTCTTAACTATATAACAGTTATAAAAAATAATAATTTTAAACCAAGTTAAAGTAAGAAATTTTTTATCTAGATTTGTTCAATATTTCTAAAACAATGGGGTAAAAAGTGTATGGTCAAATTTAAAAAAATCAGCACTTTAATAGAGACAATAACAATTTCAGAAACTTGTATGACTTATACTAACCTATATAATATTCAACAACTTAATTGTTATCAGAATAATGAGATATTGTATCTTTTATTAGTAGGAAGCTATATTTCTATTTTCGGTTATGGAATTGTGTTTATTCGTTTTAATTTTATTTTAATTTTCAATTTATCTTTTTAAGAATTCATAAGAGTGAAATACCCTGCCGTTTTTTAGGGGTAAATAGTATACTTTTCGAAGTATACTAAACTAAAATTTCGCACAACATTGTGCTATTCTTGGTTGGAAGTAGTGGATACAGCGCACGACGATTCTAGAGGAGAACCATATCAAAACTGGGTGAACCGATATTTTAGCACAGCTAAAAAATTGTCTAGTGCAGAATTCCAGCGTTAGACAGTCAAACGGATCTTAGTGTCTAACATCTATTTTAGGAAAGCCATGTCGATCAATCCTACGTTTGACAGGGGCCTAATTTTAATAATATTGATACAAGTAGGCTCTGAATATGAGCTCAATAACTTCAAAGAACTATTTTTCGTTGAAAAAGAGCTTAATTCTTGACTGCATGTAACCTCAGCCATACATAAACTTGAAGCAATGCCAGGGGGGAGTCTTTTGGTTGGTAGATTGCACCCTTTTCCCGTAGGTACACAGCCGGTAGTCTGTCAGAGGAGCTTGTTGTAGCTAGGAAAATAGTCTTTTGTATACATCTTTTTCTTTTTTTCATATTTTTTCGGTATATTTTTTAATGACGTTATCTTACAATAAAATTCCATGATACAACCCCCCCCCCCTTTTTAAGAACTATTCAATTTAATATTTTTATCTAAAATTTTAACATTTTAAACGAATTCCTTATAAACAAAATAAAAACCTTTTAAGGGTAGAAAAGAATATTTAAAATTAAGAAACGTGATAATTTAAACCGATGGATATCTAGTATTAAATTGATATGGAGCAGAGATCGCATTTTAGGGCTCTAAAAAATCTAATCCTTGAAAAAGTGCTGGTAATTATTAAAACAACATAAAGGGTAAGGTAATTAAAGTGAAATTTTGTTATTGAATATTGAAATCAGAAAGTTTGAATTTTTTCATCCACGAATTTTCTTCATATATACTAATTTAAACATTTTATGTGGATAATACTGCTTTTTTTACTAAATACGCATAGTAGGCGTAATTTTTGAACGGGCTTATTCTTATTTGTCAAAACATTATGATAATGAATCTAATGAAATAAACTTATAACCATTTATGCCCCACCCCACCTCCTTTGCAATAATTTTTGGGTTTTTTATAAAATCTTATATTAGATTTATTCTTGTAACCTTGGATACCCACTGAAATAAGTTGAGATCAGCTGTTTCAGTTTATTAATTAGAAAATGTGAATATTTAAATGTAACACATAATATAAATCGTTTATTTAATAACTACTAAAATCATAATAAATAGAATTAATCCGAAAAATATACCAATTTAGTAGAAAGTATTTGTCAGTTAAAAATATATTCAAAATATATCGTCAGAATCCATTAAATTACTGGATATATTATTAAAAGGATCTAAAAAATTACCAAGGGTATATGACTAGTAAAATATAATAACAGCAAGCCTTATGCGAATAATAAAGGTATTCATTGCTTTTGAGCGTCTATAAAAAACAAAAATTAGACTCTCTAAGACTATAGCTAAAGTGATTTAGACTAATAAACTCTTTATCTGTCGAATAGGAGAAAGCTGCCCATATATTTGATTATCATATTATTTTAAACATAATTTTTATTTGGCCAGAATTGAGTATATGAGATTTTCGCACAAAGAACGGTGTTAAAATATAGAAGGTTTCAAATATGTAAAAGTTGGGTATGGGTTCTGATTTACCTGGGATGAGTACTCTAATAATTATAAGCATTTGCTCTAAAAATACTCCAGGGGCAGAATTAAATTGATAATTATGAATATTTGGTAAGATTTTGAAATACAGTGGAGAAATAGTTTACAAATATACCGTTCCTTTTTCTGCAACGATAAAGATTATCAAAAAATATTCAACCAATAATCTTATATGATCCAAAACTGATCAAACACAGTAAATTTAGTTTCTGATTCATGATTTTAACTGATACGTTAAAATCTATACAACACAATAGAAAGTATTGATTTTATTAAGAATATATATTTAACTCAGAAAGGATTAAACAGGAACTTCTATTATTCTTATCAAACACTAAAGTTTACAGTATAATCTATTGTGATCATCAGCGTTTTGTGAACCAAAGTACAAAAATGACATATTTTTGATCAATATAAACACTTTATTTCTAATAAATGTTAATTACTGATATAACTTATTTGTTATCAAATAGAAAAATAATAGATTGCATAAATGGTATTCCAGTCCATTTTTGGATCCGGAAGGTGCTAACCTTTTCTGGTCATGTAGTACGAGGACATGATTCAATTTTCGGGCAATAACCAAAAAAAAACAAAACAAATTAGCATCAAAGTTATACAAGTTTTTCAACGCATTTTTTATATGATTTTTATTGGGTTATCTGCCAATAAAACTGGGCTAAGAAAAAAAAAACTCAAATTTGCGCTTGAAATTGGACTTATTTCTCATATTGCCAAATTAAAAATGATGTATTTATCAAATAGGAATACGAATCTCTCAATTATGAAATGTATAACCATAGTAAGTTATTTTCACTTTCTGTATCTATTTGGGATAAGATTCCAAATACAATAATAAAAGTTATTTAGGAGATTCTTTTCTAGACCTGGCTTTTTACTTCTGTTTAAGCCATTGGTACATATGAATTTATGTTTTTATTAAGTCAATAAAAATTAAAAAAACACACCAGCACTAATAAAATTTTACATTATTTTGCTATTAGAAAATTTATATTTGTAATTCGAATTCCAGATTAACCAATAACTTTATGTTTTATCTTAGAGCCATATTTCCAAATTGGGGAAGTAGCAAAAATATAATTGAAAATCATCTGCACTCAAAGAGAATCTCCAATTTGTCATAAATTATTCGCTTAGAATAAATACCATTAGTAACAAATAAACATTACGGAATAGGAATAAAGTACGGGCCATATATACTTATCGAATCCAAATTGTAAACTATTTTAGAACTTTTTTTTTCCCATATAGTTTATTTGTGGACATATCAGTAAAACTACCTTTGTTTCTTCATTCCTGAAGGAATTATAATGTTAGTATTTTTAAAGCCCAAAATTTTCTTTGAGCTCCTATTCGTAATTTGATGACTCCTTTTTTTTTTTTTTCACGGAATTTTATTGTGAGGACTCCTTTTGGGGTCAATACCTTTATTAAAATTTTACTACTTTCCTAATTAGAAAACACAGGTATTTTTCAATTTGTGCGCTTACTGAAAAACTCAGGTTTGAATTTTGAAAACAATGATTCCATTGGCAAAAAAAGAAAATAACCCCAATGAAAGGTGGGGTTTTTGTCCCATTCACAATTTAGAGGATGTCTTTCTAATTGAATATTAATTAGAATATACCCAATAGTTAGAAAAGCAAAAAAAGTCATTTCTCAGAAATATCTTTTTTTTTTTGTATCACGGAATTTTATTGCTAAATAACGTCATTGAAAACCATACTAAAAAAACATCAAAAAAAGAAAAAGATGTATAGAAATTAGAAAATATAAAAATATCTCATTTTTTATTTTATTTTTTTAAAAAGGAGTTTTTTTTTGTATCACGGAATTTTATTGTAAGATAACGTCATTAAAAACTATACTAAAAAAATACGAAAAAAAGAAAAAATAGTATAGAAAAGGCTATTATCCTAACTACAATAAGCTCCTCTGCCGGATTACTGGCTGCATACCTACGGCAAAATGGTGCAATCTACCAACTGAAAGACCCCCCCCTGACATTGCTTCAAGTAGGCTGGATGACTGAGGTTACGTGCAGTCAAGAATTAAGCTCTTTGTCTACGAACAACAGTTCATTGAAGCTACTGAGCTCCTAGTCAGAGATTACTTCTAACAGGATTAATAAAATTAGGCTCCTACCCAAACGTGGGATTGATCGACATGGCTCTCCTACAAATAGCTGTTAGACGCTGAGATCCGTCTGACTGTCGAACTCTGGACCTGTGCACTAGACTATGTCTCAGCTGTGCTAAACGATCGGTTCCTCCTGTTTCTAGATGGTCCTCCTCTGGGATCGCTGTCCTCCGAATCGCTGTGCGCTATCTCCACTACTCCCAACCAAGAATAGTGCAACGCTGTGCGCTGTCTCCACTACTTCCAACCAAAAATAGTACAACGCTGTGTGAAATTTTGGTTAGTGTACTTCGAAAAGTACACTATTAAGCCCCTAAACCACGGCAAGGTATTTTACTCTTAGGGGATAAAAATATCTCATGTTGGATAAATTTCTATGTAGTGTGAATAAAAAACAACCAATAAAACCACCATTTGAAATTGATCATTAATATTGGCGATATAGGGAGCTAAAGGCTACCTCCGAACCTCTTACCCTAAAAGGATAACACTTGTAGACAAGTTAATTAGAGTTATTATATAGTCAATACTTGTATTGTTTTCTAAGAATGTATTGGTAGTGAATATCGACGGCTTCATAAAATTAATTAACTCTTACTAGGCTCAAAAAGAATCGGTTTCATATTTGTGAACCGAAAATCTCCTATTCGACAATATGAGAAAATAAACCAATTACTGTCATGATTTTTAACAAAGCGTTTTTATTGACTAAAAAGTAAGGTTCGTTTTTCCTAGTAATCCCTGAAAAGGCTAAACAGTGGAGGGTCTTCATATTCTTACTGATTCGAAAGTGCATTCTCAGAAATAAATATTACCCTAAAAAAAAGAAAGCAGAATAAATAAGAATTTCCACAATTTTAATGAAAATAGGAAGTTCACTTTGAGAGCAGACACTTAGGTGTTATACTTGTAATTTTTCCTAATTTGGCAATAAATCTCTATGATGATATATAATATTATTGGGTAATTCAAAATTAGAATTACAAAAATAAATCTATTATTGGCAAAATGAAGAAATTTTAATAGCGTTAGTATGTTTTTGTATTTTTGTTAGCTTGATTAAAACATGAATTTAAAATAAGCAATGAGTTAATCAGAAAAAAAAGCCTAATCTTGAAAAGAACCCCTAAAAATATATACAGCAAAGGCTTTTTAAACGATACATTTTTATCCAATAAAAACAAAAATAATATTCATAATCATAATCATTGGATAAATCGTTTTTAGACCGGTTTTATTGGATAATAATGGCAATCATTTATAGAGCCCTAGTTCTGCAAATATTTTCTCTAAAAGCGTAGGCTGATTAATAATGTCCAAAAGAAAATTACTGTATTATTTTAAAAAACCTCTAGGCTCAGGAGAATTAATAGTGAATATTGATGAATCAAAGCTAAATGTTTGTTAAATACCGTGTAAAAATAGGGGTTATTTTAAACTGTGTGACCATCCAATGGTATTTCAGTATAACTTGGAGTTAGGGTCGGGTTCCCGAAAAAATGCTCTATTATCGGTATCGAAAGCTATAATTTTACTCCCAGACTATATAATGGAGAAGAATGAATAGTCGGGGAGCAGGTTTTGCATGTCTCATACAGAAAAGATACTTATTAATAAAAAAAAAGGGGGGGGGGTAGGATATGTAAATTATACCGGACTTGGCAGGGGTTGGGAGACACACAATTGTTGGGCTTGGTGACGAGAATTGTTTTACTTAAAAAGTGTCTTATATTTTAAAAGTTGAACTATATCGCTACTATTCAGTTAATTCTATAATTTACTCTCTACAAGTTACGAGCAAATTTTAATCGTCGAAAGGTAGCATATAATGAAGAAGACCTACAAATCCTATAAAGTACCGGGATCTGAATCTGAGGGATATAGCTGTACGTCTTTTAATTATATACCCCCCTTCTATTACTCTAAAAATCATTTTGAGTCTACTTTTTAAAAATGGCGTCAACTTATCTTATTTTATTCATAATAAATGCTAGATATCCTGAGGAATCCCATGAACGCGAAATCTCTGGACCGAAATTTGACACAAGGAATAAATGATGTTTATCATATGTTTGAAAAATGTAATCCTTAAAGTCATATTCGAGTTAATTTCAATAAACCTCTTTTTCATTGGAAATTCAATAAATGTATCATTTTTTACTGATTATTGAAAAAATGTAGCGGTTAAAGAGGCCCCCAATGAAAAGTATTTGGGTTATAGGCCGTTTGATGAAGCTTCTGGTACTTTTGGGCCGTATGTATTCCATACATATTCTCAGATCCACAAGAGGGCCACTAATTTGGGTGCTGGGATTATTAATTTGAGATTGAAACATGCTAGGGATAAATCTGAAGAGAATATCCAAAAAATTCTGGCCAGAAAATGGCCTGTTTGTATGTATTCTATTAATAGAGTCGAGTGGTCTTTAACTGATCGAGCTCTACCAACCCAATCTCTGTACTCTGTGGCACTATACGACACACTCGGTCCACAATCGTCTGAATACATTTTAAACCACTCAGAGGCGTCTGTTATTGTATGCTCTCTCGATAAAATACATAAACTGCTAATGAATATAGACAAATATCCTCACGTCAGAATAATTATTTCTATGGACTCCTTGACAGATAGACAAAAATCGGAGGAATCTCCAGCAGCTTTCATTCCATCTCCGTTCAATACGAAAGCCACCCAGATTCTTCGGGAGTGGGCTGAGTCTAAGAATGTCGCATTGTATGATATTGGACAAGTGGAGCAGATTGGCTCCGAAAATCCCATTCCCCACCATCCACCCAGCCCCGATGATACATACACAATCCTGTACACTAGTGGTACTACTGGTAATCCGAAGGGAGTTGTGACCACCCATATGAACTATGCATTTAGTGTGGCTACAGCCTTTTCTGGGCGCGGCGAATTTAAAAACACCCCTTCATTCGTGTCTTACTCCCCACTTGCCCATACATCCGGTCGGAAATATGAACTATTCATGATGTCTAGATGCGGCTATACTGGATTTTATAGTGGTGACGCAAAAAGTATAATTTCCGATATTAGGGAACTAAATCCCACTTTCATGAATGGTCTTCCTCGGATTCTTACTAGGATATACGATGAGGCCATGAGAAGTACTGTATATTCTGGTGGTCTCAAAGGAAAGCTTGCTGAGATCGCAGTTAATACTAAAATATCAAATTTACATAAAGGACTAGGGTACAAGCATTTGGTTTGGGACACTTTATTTTTCAATTCCACTAAATCTATTGTTGGCGACAAATTAGAATATATAATGTTTGGAACTGCTCCTCTTGAGCCACATGTCCTGGACTTCTTACGAATTGCACTTATGGCAAAAATGATGAATACCTATGGGATGACTGAATCTTCTGCAATTGGGGTCGGTCAAACTGATGATGATTATTCCGTTGGAAATTGTGGAGTGCCATCTGATGGTTTTGAAGTGCGTCTGCGCGACGTCCCTGATATGAACTATCTAGTATCTGACTTACCATGCCCAAGGGGAGAAATTCTTCTACGCGGTCCGCCTGTATTCAAGGGTTATTTCAAAGATGAGAAAAATACCAAGGAAGCTCTCATCGGTGATGGTTGGTTGGCTACTGGAGACATTGGTCGTTTTGATGAAGATGGGTCCATATCTATCATTGACCGCAAGAAAGCTCTCTTCAAACTCTCGCAGGGTGAATACATCTCCCCTGAAAAAATTGAAACTGTAATAACAAAAAATCAGCTTGTATCTCAAGCGTTTGTATATGGAATCTCCACAAAAAACCATCTGGTGGCCATCATAGTACCTGATGAACAAGTATTTGTCCCGTGGGCTCAAACAGTACTGCTGAAATCGACCCAAAATGTATCCAGCGCCCAAATAAAAAGCATGGATTTAAAACAACTTGCTCAAAATAGTGATATTAAATCTAAATTACTAGATAGTATCAGAGATACTTGCAGGTTGTCACAACTTGCTGGGTTTGAGATTATCAAATCACTATACATCGAGCATATTCCGTTCCAAGTTGGAGCCAACTCCTTGCTTACTCCTACATTCAAACTTAAACGGTTTGATGCTGCTAAACATTACAAGGCCATTATTGAGGAAATGTACAATGAATAAAGAAGTCCTTTATGTTTCTTCGCCCTCACAGCATCACCTTTTTTTAATTTAATCATTTTCCACTAAAGCTTTTGAATCTGAAATTCATTAAATTGAAAAGAAATAAATTTAATAAATTTGTTTTAATACTGAGATCAAAGTTTAAGAATTCTTTTTTCGAAATATGATCGATCATTTCTATTTTTTTCATTTACGGGGTTTTTGTTCTTGAAATAACCCATTTAGTATTTGGAAACTTATTTAATATCGGGTTTATCCTATTTATGAATTCATCGAATGAATGTATTCGTAATTTATGTAATTCTGGCTTATTAATGAAATATGTTTGCCTTCACATTCTCCGTATTCTTCAACAACTTCTCACATGTTTTTAACCCTTCAATTCATCTTTGAATCCATCTTTTATTTGCCCCCCCCCCCTCCTCCTCAATCTATTGGGAGTACCTACTCCCACATGAGAAAATGATTTTTATAAACCCCTTTAGAAAAGGGCGGCATGATTTAAAAAATATAGCAATACATGTCCCAAATAGACTTTTAGCCTAAAAAAATTGAAATAATTCATTATTTTTTTTATAAGCTCCACATTCTGGATCTTAAAATGGTAAATTTTACCTTTTATACATTAAAAAATCCTGGAAATCACAATATTTAGTGTCCGATTAGATGGCTTAAATTTTTTTCCAATTCTAAAGGCAATAGTTTGAAATTATAAAAGGATGATTGTGATTGGGTGTTGATATTTTTTTTTTTTTTTTTTTTT
>LSSL01002882.1:0-32346 GCA_001953115.1 Smittium mucronatum | reverse complement strand
GTCATTAAAAACTACACTAAAAAAATATGAAAAAAAAAAAGACGTATAGAAAAGACTATGATCCTAACTACAATAAGCTCCCCTGCCAGACTACCTTGCTGCGTACCTACGCGAAAAAAGTGCGATCATCCAACCGAAAGACCCCCTCCCCCCTGGAATTGCTTAAACTAGGTGTATAACTGAGGTTACATGCAGTCAAGAATTAAGCTCTTAGTCATAGAGCAATAGCTCGTTGAAGCTACTGAGCTCCTAATCAGAGCCCTACTTCTAAGAGGATTAATAAAATTAGGCTCCTACCCAAACGTGGGTTTGATCGACATGGCTTTCCTACAAATAGCTGTTAGACGCTGAGATCCGTCTGACTGTCGAACGCTGGACTTGTGCACTAGACTATGTCTCAGCTGTGCTAAAAGATCGGTTCCTCCTGTTTCTAGATGGTCCTCCTCTGGAATCACTGTCCTCCGAATCGCTGTGCGCTGTGTCCACTATTCCCAACCAAGAATAGTACAATGCTGTGTGAAATTTTGGTATAGTGTACTTCGAAAAGTACACTATTAAGCCCCTAAACTACAGCAAGGTATTTTACTCCTAATGATATATTTTTCGGTCAATTTTAAATATAATTCTAAAGTTAAAAACTATGAAGTTTATATTGTTGCTAATTGGGGCAAGTCAAATTGATTTTGAGCTTTTAACTTTATTTATTGGGCGCCATAAATACAATGACCGTTATTTGCGTCTTTTTTAATTTTAGGCGCAGAATTCCCTGAATTTCTCTACGAGGTCTCCAGTAAGTGGTAATTGCTATTAAAATGACCGCCTTTCTGCTTAAAGCGTCTAAGGGTAATGAGTTTTTGTCCCCCAAATATTCCAAATATTCCAATGATGATCCTATATACCATGTTGGATTATGATCTGGCGCACTGTTTTATTTTTTGCTCATGATAAAAGCCTTTTAATTCTTCTATCAGCTGTAATATGTGTTCAGTTTGGGTATAATTCTAAACATTTATCGGATAAAACGGTCGAATAATTCAATATTGGTTTTGAGTTTAAGCTTAGTGAGACCAAAAAGTTGGTTAAATTAATGGCGCTGATTTTATTTAGGTCTAAACTTAATTAATCAGCCCATGTTTTATATTTATTGATCCCTAAATCATAGTTTTTTCTCGAGTTTGGTCTATCTGCTTCTATTATTGATATTTGAGCGCTTTCACTCAATTATAATTCCCATTCCCTTATATTTTCCAAGCTTGAAACTCCCATTGATGATGAGCTTGTGGCGAGTTCGATGAATTGCATATCGCTAGCTTTACCAATAATGAGTATCAAGACTGTGCATTTCATTCTGGTACCACTATTATCATTTTTAACTGATCCACTGTTACTCGGCGTACAGTTGGTAGTAATATTATTTGAGGTGGGTTGGCATAAGACCCTGTTTTGGGCTGAAGTGCACAAAGGCAACTGTGATATCTTGTTGAAAGTCTGTTGCTTGGGAGTAATACCCTTTTAGCTTCATTTTGGTAGCACTGGTATATAGATACATCTTTTAATGGTGCCCAAACTCTATTTATCATTCTGAACAAGGGTTTTTGTAGCTCTCATTCCCATGTTTTGTTTGAGTTCTACGATAGCCAGCCTATTAAAACATTCTCGGCCCCTGCTATGTGAGTGATTTTCACCCGAAATTTTTAAAACATATGATGTCTCACCACTCTTTTGCCATTACCGACAACTTCCTGGATGTTGCAATGTCCATATTTATAAAAAACAACCTTGATAACATGTTTTCCGTTTGAATAAGAACGCTCTTGTTTTGTCAGATGGTGCGTGAAGTCTCAGAGAATATAGTGGATTTGCTGACTCTTTGAAATTCGATGATTCTTTCTACGTTTCCTTTCTTCTTTGCCTCCAATACATATATATGATTTCTGGTGATACCCCATCCCCTAACGGAAGCATCCGTGGTGGGAAATACGGTTTTTTTTGGATCAATAGGCTTCATTTAAAATGATATCGAGCTTTATTAGCGATTTTTCTTGCTCCATTAATACAGATCTTTCATTGTGTCGACTGACAGTGGGCATGGTGGATTGTAGCTATACTTAGAAGCTTTTAGATCGTTTTATATGTCTAATTTGAGCTCCCTCTATTTGATAATCGCCTGCCCTACCGATTTTTCTGTCACTGAGAATATTCCGTTTAACCCCATAGCATGCCTGATGGTCAACCTCTAGTTTATATCCTTTCTAGCCTCTCGCTTAATCTTTTTGACTCATTCCTACGTCAAATTAATTTTCATTCTCTGTGTGTTGAATGCGAGCCCCAAGAAATTTTGCTTCTGCTTCGAATAAACTACAGATTTTTCCATTTTCTTAATGAATATCAATTTCTGAAGGGTCTCAGGAATATATCATTGCGCCTTGTACACTCCTCCTGTGACGTCTCTAATATATCTATATCGACTATGTAGAATACTAAACTTATTCAAATCCATCGTAGGTGCTCTATTACCAATTTAACTACCCTAAAGATTATTTTATGTGCTTTTTTCAGTCCAAACGGCAGAGCATGAAATTCTTAAATACAGGTTTTTTGTATGAACTGGTACATCTTGGCTGATGAAAGATGAAAGGGGGTGTTTTGGTATGCAAAATTCACATCCAGCTTTGTTATTAAGTCGTTATAGTATCAAATCTCTCAGCAATTTCACCCTTTCCATCTTAAATCCCTCCTTAAACACATCTCGTTAATATGAGTCATGTCTACGAACGTTTTGACCTTTTTAGGCTTATATTTCTCAAATATTGGGGATTCGAAAGACATTTTCTGGCCGTGCATCTCCAGTAATGTACCCTAATTCAAATATTCTTCAAAAATCAACCCAATCCCGTGGCGGTAGTTCCACGGAAGACTGTGTTCCTTGTTTGGGATTGGGTCTGTGTGATTTTAAATAGGATCCGATAGCTATTTTTTATATTTTCTAAACACCGGTTGCTTGACACGCCATGCTTCCATCTATATAGGCACTCCAAAATTCTGAAAGGCATCTCAGTCGGAATTTTTTGTTGTTTTAGGTCTTCGGAGAAATTTATTTTCGATATTTCCTGATGATTTAATTTTTATCTGGAGCATTCTAAAACCCCAAATTTTCTTGAAATTATTTGTTTTGTCCTCTTTTGCTGGTATGGTTATTGGCATTTTTTGCTCCTATGTTGAATTCATTATTATAACCGTTTCTTTCTTCTTCTATTCCTGTAAATGCTCTTCTAGCGCCATTAAACTGCTGTATATATGGTTTTGGGTGACTACTGCTTTTCTTTGGAGCCAAAGAGGCATTGATGATTTTTTAGTATTTACTTTCTTGATTTTCTTGTTCCATCTGCCGCAATAAGCTGTTATGGCACAGTTATTGGTTCTCACTGACTTATGACTGTGGAATAGAAGTTGCAGTTTGGGAGTTGAATTTGAGTGACTGGGCCAAATATATTCCTCTTTCATCCTTCCGTCTAGCTGCGTATATAAATGAAAGTCTAAGCATATCCTGTGAGCTAGTATTAATCTATTTATAAAACTGGTAAATATCATGATATATTGGTTACATGAGGGATAAAAACCCCCTTAAGAGCTCTTCGATATGAGGTTCGATTCTTTCCGGGTTCATAACTTGTTTTTCATACATGCAAATTCCTTTTCTTCTTTTGCGCATTGTAATGTAAGCTTGAGACTCTTGTTAAGCTCATTAGCTTCAAATTATCCTCCAATTGTGGCAGCGACCTAGTTTTGACAGATGATGTTTACTGAGCGTTGATATTTTTGCTACAGTCGTATCCTTTGATTGACCACTGGTACTCATCATCGAGTTCTCAGAAACCTCACCTGAATGCTTATCCATCTTTGGAGTAAATCTTATCTTTATTTTCCTCGGTTTGAATGCTGGGGTTTCTGGTGGATTAAAAAGATCCAAGTGCTGCATTGAGCACTTTTATATGGTTTTATATTTGTTCGATATTAGACGTTTCTCCATTTGTCATTTTATTTGGTAAATTTTTTACTGAATATATTTTATAATAATCGTATGAAAATAATATATATTATGAGACTAAACTTTTTTATTTATCTAGCACAAATCCTGGATTTTAAAAAATTGATAATAGTATCTGAATGGAATACGAGATTATATATAACCTAAGTTCATTTCAAAAAAATTATTTTCTTTAATAAATTGGAAAAAATTTTATTTGTAGTTTTTTTTTTAAAATTTGAAAAATAAAACGTGAATGTGGCAATAAATGGACTGCCACCAATCTTTGTGCAGACCTTCGGTCCCGGAAAACAGTCTAGACTGTTCCAAACAATATGAATAGTAGTTTAAAAATAGTTCTTAGCCTCTCCATAATTGGAATATCCGTTGATCATATTTATTTATGAGACGGAGAAGTTTTATTATCGTTTAATAACTTTTTGTTTAAAGTTTCAGAAATTGGTAATTTTCATGATTGAATTTACCCCCCCCCCCACAATAAAATCAACTCCAAAATATGCTTAGAATTTTGGCCATCTCAGATTGTATTTAAAAATTTAATTATAATTGTCAGTGTTGTGTGAATTCAATTTTTTTTCAATTTAAATACATAAAATTTCAACGCTTAAAATCCACAATTTCTTAAAACTCTCCCATTTTTTACTTTTTATTTTTAGATTTGCATTTTAATTGACTAGATTATATTGAAAATAAATAGCTTGATTCTCAAAATTGATTAATTTTATTTTGGGAGATATCTCGAAGAATTCGGAATTTTTCAAAAGTGAAATAAATCATTTTCATTTTTCAATAAGATGCGCTGATGACTGAATTAGCAAAAATATTATTTTATTGAGCAATAAAATATAGTATTTTTAGTTAGAAAAATCTAAAAAATCATTATTCTTGTGATAAAAGACCAGTTTCATGAATTATTTCGTATTTTGAAATAAATGGCAAACTGCACAAATGTGCCAAAGATTGACACGGACATTGTTAAATCTTGTAGAATAATCAATTTCTAAGTGTATAGAATATAAGTTTATTAATTTGATTAGATGATTGTATATTATAAAGGATTTCTTCCTTAATAAAACCGGAATCAATTTAAACCCTTGGAATAAATCCTTAAAAAAGGTCAATTTTTTTGAGTGTTTTTTGAAAGATTCACTAATACCTGTAAAATGAGCATCAAAATAAATGAATAAATAAAAATATGATCCTAATTTAATCCCAAAAACAGGGATTTTCGAATAATCGAGACTCTTTATATAAAAAGATATGAAAAAATATAAAATTAAAAATACATATATAAAACCTAATACACATAAACTAGAACGGGGGGACAAAAAAGGCTGCTAAGAACCGACTTTAGGAAGAAAAATAAACTCATATTTTGAAACCGAATCTGGCAAAACAAAGTTAATACTCTTTTTTCAATCTTTTTCTATTTCTTAAAACAATATTTACATTACCCAAAATTTATAAGCTATATATATTTTTATATTACAGTGGTAGAACTAAGAATAAAATAAAATAAAAAACCACAAAGCAAAACAAAAAAAAATACAAAATACAAAATACAAAATAATAAATTAATAAAAAGAAAAAAGAATTTAAATTTTTTCTAATTTCACTCAAACATTGAATATTCATTAAATTGATTGAAATATGTATAAAAATAACATCAACAGGATTTTTGAAAGATTATAAATCGAATATTTTTAAAAAAAAAACATGATGATTTTAACTCAATGAAAAATTATCCAAAATCTTTAGTTAAATCCGAAAAGTTGCCCTTCCTGCTCAAAAAAATTATAAGAATTCCAAAAATTCTTGTTTTTTGTGATTTTTTTAGAAATAAAAAAAACTTTAATGATCAATATTACCATAATAACCAGTAAATATTTAAATCTAAATTATACTTTTTAAAATGGTGTACGATTTATTTTGATTTCGTTGATATTAAAAGTTTCAGGTTAATGGTTCCAAAAATCCTGTAATTAAAATATACGCATTTTCTTTGTTTCATTCTTTTACAGCTACATATCTCAAAGTAACTGGAATTTTTCAATGTAAAGCTTTTATCATCAAATAACTCGTATTTCTCTGATTTTTTGAGTGGATTTGATAAAAAAAATTATTCTCAAGATATGACAGTGATATCTATTTTCTCTTTAATTTAATTGGGATAAATGAATACTTATAAAGATGAATAAAGGCTTAGAAATCCAAAAAATGAGGAGATGAGAATAAAAAACAAGCTTTTAACAAAGATGATACTTTTTTTATTCAAAAAATATATTCTTTGTGGGAAAAATCATTATGTTGAATTTAATTTTAAATACCAATGGTGTATTTTTTTTGTGATATAAATTCAAATGAATACTCACTAATATAATAAAATTTCAAGTAATAATTAAATATAATATTTATTAACTTTAAAATAAATATCTAAATACTCTTTAATATCCCACTAAAAAGATAAATAATACAACTTCAACTATCAAATAAAAATTAAATTTTATTCTACTGATAAATTTTAAATTCTCTCACACTGATATTTATTTATTTTGGTAAATATGTATTCTTTTTTCGATGAATTTTTTTTGTTGCTTTAAATACAAAAGATGCTGTATTTCTAGTAAAAAGAAATTTTTACACATAATATAAAACAATATATGAATAAAAATTAATGAGTAACAATGATATGCATAAAATTTTACCCGTAAATCTGGTTTATTTTAATCAACTTCCTATAATCTAAACTTCTGAAAATATTATACCCGTGTCAAAACTTTATATAAATTCATTATTTCTTTAAACAAAAAGCCTTGTTTTTTCTAAAAAATATCTCAAAAGATATTTCCCATCCATTATTAGTTCTCCTTAATTTATTAGATTAATTTAATATATTGACTTTTTTTACACAAGTTTATCGTAAAAAACTATAAGTTAACTAATTAAAAATAAAACTCTACAATAGCTATGGCTAAAAAAATTAATTAAGTTACAAGATCTCAGCCCAAAGAATCTTCTGTCGGTGTAACGACTAAGTACCTACTAGGCATTGCTTCAAACATCCAAATATGTTGGCTTATGTATTTTTACCAGAATATTTTTTCTTAAAGTAATTAATTTTTTATATATATTAATTTTTTTTAATTCAATATCCTTTTTCATAAACAATGAAATACTAGTTAATTTAAAAAAGATTACATATAAAATAATTAATTAATTTTCGTTGTAAAATTTAATACCTAAATACTGCTGTTTTTGGTTATATTTTGAAAATAACTATTAGAAGATACATTTTATACATTTTTATTAGAGTATGGTATTCCAAAGTATTTTAACAATAAACTAATGAAAAGCAGGGCTAATATCTATGAAAAAACATAAGTTTCGGGAAAATGTGGTGTAAAAGTGCTAGAATTATCCCCTAGTGGAAATAATATCTTTATTTCCGATTTAAAGCTTCATTAAATTAATCCTGTTCCATTAGACCTTAATGAACTAAAGGAACCATTCCAGGGGGGGTCTTTCGGTTAATAGATTGAACCCTTTTCCCGTAGGTACGCAGCCGGTAGTCCGGCAGAGGAGCTTATTGTAGTTAGGATAATAGTCTTTTATATACGACTTTTTTCTTTTTTTCATATTTTTTTAGTATAGTTTTTAATGACGTTATCTTAAAAAAAATTCCGTGATACAAAAAAAAAAAGAACCATTTTCCAAAAAATAATTGTGATATTTTAACTTTTCTAAATCATATTAGGGAAAAATGGGATCAAATAAAATTAAAGTAAATTCAATTAGAATAATGTGTGCTCGAATGAAAAAAGGTAAAAAATAGTTCAAAATAACTAAATTTAATTTGGGAAAGGCTCATATAATTTAAAAAGAATTGAAAAAATTTATTAAATAAGTCCAAAAAATTACGAAAAAAGTTAATCTGAATCCGAAAAAATTGAATCCAAATAGGAAAAAGTAGGTGATATCCATCAATTTACTTGTTTTAACCTATATTCTTAAAACGAACGGAAAATCCTATTTAGGATTCCTGTTGATTTTTTAATTTTACAGAATTAAGATTCACTTTTTTTTTTAATTCAAATTATTATTATTTTAATTGGTTGCACTTAATTCTTTTTAAATTCACTTTTTTTAAAATTGGATGCACTTTTTCCTAATTTTGTTCAGTTATTTCGAATTAATTTTTACTTATTTTTATCTGAAAAAAAAATTATCCAAATTTCATTTACTTTTTTTCATTTGATCACATTTTTTCCGAGTTAGGTTTAGAAAAGCCGAATAATAATTATTGCATTGGGGTATATTTTATAATTTGTTTATATATAATTTATTTTTTCTTTTATGTAAAGTAGTATTTATTTGAAATTGATTTTAGAGCAAAAGAAATGCTTATGCTTCATTTTACAAATAAACAGCAAAAAAAAGGATATAAATTGCAAATTGAACGAAATTGAACGAAATTAAATGAAATATAAATATAAATATACACAGAAATTTCGGAATTCAATTATGGAAAAAATCTAAGAAAATGAAAATAAAAATAGATATTTGATTATTAAATAGAAAACGATAATTTAAATTGTTAGGAAATTTTAGCTTGAGGTCATCTGGTAGTCCAAATATTGGCTTTTAATTTAAATTTTTGTTAAAATGTATATTTAATGGATTTTTTAAACAAAGTAAATTCATCAGTTTGTAGTTTTGTGAAGGATGAAATAAAAATATTCTTAAAAAATTATCTTTTTTTACAACATATATATTATATTTAAAAATCAGATTTCTTTTTTATTTAGTATTATCGATATAAAATTTTTTATTACTTCATATTTAAATAAAATTTAGAAAAAGTTTTTCATTTTTTTAGGGCTAGAATTCTTTCGCCTGAAAAATATTGAGGATGAAAAATCTTGATTAAATTACACTGCTATTCATTTTACATCAAACTCAAGATTCTATAGAGTTTAGAAATTCTTTTATCTTTACCTCATAATCATATTTTAAAGTTCAAAAATTACAATGATAAATTTTTTGGTTCTTAAATAATTAGATAATAAATAAATAGTATAAAAAGGTACATTGATAGCTTTTAGTTGCTTTATATTTGTTAATAAACCGTAATAACATTAATTCTAACCATGATCATATCTTGATTATTTATTATATAACTTTTTTGTCAGGGTATGGAATTATGATAAATATATTTTTTTAAATTCTTGAATCATTAATGGATAGGGACACTGAGAAATAAAAAATCGAAAAGCCTAAATTCAAAAAATTGAGAATTTTTCTGGTGTGTTAGACAGAAAATGTTTACTGAAAAATAATTGAATCCATTTAAATTTATTAAGTGTTAAATCAGTTCATTTATATCAGCCAAGATCGGCAAGAGATTAGAATTTGATTTTTTCGTTAAACTTTTATACGAAATTTAAATTATATTTTAATAAAAAACTGTTGAAAGAAATCTTTTAAAAATTTAATATATTCAATTATTTTGATTTTTTTTTTTTAAAAAAATAAAAAATCATCAAGGTAATATTAATTTTTATAATAATATATTTATCTTTTATAATGTATAAAATTACTGTTTTTATAATCTAGGAGCATTGGCGAGATAAAAAGTGTATAATGCTTTTCAAAAATATTTTTAATAAATGTTTCCACTTTTGATCTGAGTATAAACTTGAAAAAAGTAAAATTGATCGTTAAGATCAACAAATCAGAATTTTTTTGAGAATAAAATTAAGAAGATTTCCCTAGAAAAAAAATTTCAAGTGAAGAATTTTCGTCAAATAATCTGCAATAAAATGTATAGGAGTTTAATTATTTATTCAGTTTATTCCTTTTTAAAATATAAAAGAAATTTTTTTTTGAAATTTTGGTATTATCTTATTAAATTATTTATATATGGAACTTTATATATTTAATTAATTGAAATTAATCCATATATATGATAAATTCTAAAATTTTCTAAAAATCATTTTTGGCTTTAAATTAGTAATAAATTTATTATTAGAACTTACAATAAAAAGTTGTAAATTTTAAATGAAATATATTTTATATATGTGAGGCCTATCAAATTCATCCCATTGAAAACCCTGTACATAATGAACAGCGTTTTAAATAACAAAAAATTTCTTGAAATTCAATATTAGATATAATCATTAAAATATGATTGGTATCGTAATAATTTTTTTAGAAAAATATCTGCTATAAAATTTATATAATTTATACTAATTTAAATAGTTTCTAATTTTCACAAACTAACTGATATAATAATATATTTTAGCCATTAACACGACCGAGGCTAATTAGTGGTGAATATTTGACTTTTAATACCAGATTATGATAAAATGGAAATTTTTGATAAATTTTATCAAAGAAAAAAAAACTTTCGAATTAAGTAAAAAAAAATTGTTTAAAAAATACGTATTCATGGATTTTTAGCATGTTATGATAAAAAATCTCATAATATATAAAAAAATTTATGGGAATGATATAAAAAAGACAAAAGATAATTTAAGAATAAAATTAATGGCGTTTTTAATTCAATCCTGAAATGAAAAAATGTGTGAAACAGAATTTATATTCCCTATCATTTTTAGAAAGTTATCAAAAAAAGAGGTAGGATGTATTTATCATAATTAATCTAACATCTTGATAATTGATGTTAATAAAGTTGGAAAAAATAATTCTCACTTTCTCAGGAAAAGATAACTATGTCAGAAAATTTTACTATTCAAAGTGGTTAAAGTTAATTACCGTTCATATGCAATGAAAAAAGAATTATATTTAAAATATACTAATAAAATTAAGAAAAAATATTAAATAAAATCTCTAATCTATGGGACTCAACAAAAAAATTTTATTTGAAATTTATTTCTCTAAAATAAACTCTAATAATCACTATAATATAAATCATTGAAATTTAAAAAAATATATATATTCACCTGTTAGATATTAAATTTATTAAACGCGGCTTATTAAAAATTAGTTTTTTTAGAAATTTATTTCTATGAAAAAAATATAGACACTATAGAATAAAATTTATGAAATTTTTGTTTCCAAATATCCAAATCGAACATATAAACTGATTTTTTTATAAATTTTTATAATAAAGAAATTTTTATAATTAATCGAGTTTTTTTAAATAGTTAATTTTACATATTTTCGATGTTTTTGGCACAATTATTTTAAACTATTCGTTGAAGATTTTTTATAATATAAAAAATTAATATCTACTACTATTTGGTCTAAATCCTATATCTCCAACCTAATATTATATAAAAAAAATCAAAAAGAATTTACTGACCAAGTGAACAATATAGATAGTCTAATTAACCCCATAAAAAAGCATAATTATTTTACGAAATGAAGAAATCAAAAAGTTCAATATAAATTTAGTTTCGATATTTTCATTTAGATTTAGATACTTAGATATTTAAACTTGATGAAATTTATTTTTTTATTCATTAATTTCACTTTTTTATTTTTTAAAAATTAAAAATAATTTCCGTAATGAAAGAATTTATTTTAATCATCTTTATCTTTGAAATATAACAAAACATAAAGTTTATTATATTTTAATATTCGAAAAAAGTTTCGTTAGTTTATAGTATATAAACTCTTTTAGTTTTAATTTTATACTATTTTTTGCTTTAAATTTATATTAACATTATATATAGAATAATAACTGGATATGGACCAAAAATTGTCAACAAAAATAAAATATTGTTATAATAATGTGATGAATTTATTACTGTTACAAAAATTTAAATTTAAATTTTAAAAAATCGATTTTTCAATCCGAAAACAAGTATTATAAAATTTAAAAATTTATATTAATCTTATTATTATTTATAAATAATTGAGCTACAATTCTGAATATATAAAAAAAATAATTAAACTATCTAATTATTTAATATGTATATATTTAAGATACATAAAGACCAAAGTTAAGTAAAGTTATGGTATATAACACAGGAAATTTTAATATATAAGTATATATATATAAAAGCTTTTTTAGCTACCATTGATTTTTTTATTACTTTTTTATTTAAATAAACAAATATTATAAATTAATGCTTTGAATTAATGTCAACAAAAAGCAAAAAGAAGACAAAAAAAGATGAAAATTAAATAAAGTTAGCACATTTTCTTTACAGATATGTATTTTCAAATATTTAATTAGTTTATTAACACAATTTTTTGCATTTTTATATTCTAAGGTCAAAATATAACCATCTGTATTTCTAAAGAGCTATTTTTATGAATTTTTGAACAAATTTTTATTTGTTATTTCTCAAAGATGCATAAAAAACTTGTTAATAAAGTATCAAAGATAAAAAATAAATTTAATAAACACTTTCAGACCTATTTTTTTAAAAGAAAAATCAACTGTAAATTGTGTTAAAAAAATATGATGATTTTTTTTAAAGTTAATAAAAAGTTATAAAAGCAAATTTAAGAAAATATTTATAAAGATTCACCTAATCTCTTTCTGTAGCTCTATCAGCTTCATAATTGTTGGGTATTGGTTCAAGGATGGCAAATTTTCAATAAAGAAGCAAAAAAAGGAATATTAATATTTATCAAATAAATTTATCACCAAATTTAAAGAATATAAAATAACGCTTGGATCGATACTTATACAAAAACAGAATTATAAAAAAGGCTTTTTCGGAAATTTTTACTTTATTTTAAAAGCTTATGGAAATTATTTAATTTTTCTTTTAATAATCCATCATTTGATTAGGAATTAATTTAATATTCTAATTCAGTAATTAATAAAATAATACCTAAGTTTAAAAGTATTATTTGAAAAAAATAAGCAAAAAATTGACTATTTAAGAGAAAATTTAATTAAATTTAATACCATTTATTAAAATAAAAATCGGGCTTCAATCAAAACTTTAATATTTCTAGTAAATTAAATTATTATTTTTTATTATAAAAAAGATTTAAAGGATTATAATTTAAAAAATTATCATAATTATGGGAAGACTAGAGATAAATAGGAATAAAAAAATGAATAATAAAGGATGAGAAAAAAATGAAGATTTTTTTACATAATATAATAATAAATTATCTTTATAACTATATAAATTTAAATATGCGATTAAATCGAGGAAAACGCAATTTTTTTAGTGAATATAGAATTAATATTACTATTTATATTTAAATTTTTTTCTCAATTGATAATTATTTTTATGAAAAAATCAGTTTCAAAAAAACATAATGTTTTTTTATTACTTATTTTTTTTAAAAATATTTAAATTTAAATTTAAATTTATCTTGCAAATATAAATAATAAAACTTTAAATAAAATAGATATAGTTAATTTTATAATCAATTTTATTTGTAAGATGGAATTTTAATAATATTTTGTATTTTTTATAATTCCCAAACTAGGATGATAAATGAAATTTTATTAATAAATTTCAGTAAAAAATTTTAAAGATCACATTTTCAGTTTAATTATTAATAATTAACTGTGATTTATTGTTAATAATTTTATATTTACCTAAAAAAAAAATCAAAGTTATAAAAATGTTCATTTTCATTATAATTTACCGCGATTAACAGCATTTTATCCCCCACCTACCCCGTGATATTCTCTAGATAATATTTATTATATTTTGAAAATTAAACCAGATGTCTAAAAAAAGGGTATTTATAAATCTATTTTGAATTTTAGACATTTAATAATTATCTGAATTATTATAATTATTAATTTTTTAATATTTTATTATAACCAATCTATGAGTTCTTTACCTCCAAAAAAATAATTTTTTTTTTATATTCTGCGAAAACTGTCTTGAGAATAATGAATTAATATAACCGAAACTTTGATTATTAAAATATTTAATACCTGAAATATATTTATTGAAAATTGATATTCGTATATTCCTAAATATATCTAAATATCTATTATATTATCATTTTATTGAATAAGATTGTATATAAAAAGTAAGGATACTTAAATAATTTTGAGAAATAAAAATGATTTCTTCCTATTTTATAGATCAGTGAAGCTATAAATTTTTTAATAATATATAATTACAAATGTCTAATTCCTGATATAAAATAACAATTTATAACTTTAATTTATTCATATATGATAAAAAAATTTGTTATGATTAATATCAGCAGAAGTTAAAATCACTTGTTAAACTTTTTTATAATATTTTAATTATCACAAATTAAAATAAGTTTATAAAATCAATTTTGCGGTTTAAAATCATAGATTTTTTAATATCAGAATATATAAAGCAAGTCTTCAAATCCATAAAACTTGAGACTTTTCATAAAAATCATTTACAATTTTGAACTTTGTCATTGTTATCTTTGAGTTTCATATAGATTATTTCTCTTATACAAATATAATTTTATTAAAAAAAAAATGAAATAAAAAAGAATTAAAATAATCTCTACAATTAAATTTATTTTAATTTGATTATCAAATTTGAGATAAAAGTATATAACTCTTATGAATAATTTTTTATAACCAAGTTTAATATAAAACAAATATACCATTAAGTAAAAGTGAAGTTTCAGTTTATCTGTCTAAACAAAAAATATTCATAATCACTATATAGAAATTATGAAGAAAAAAGTTGTATCATTACAATATTAAGCCTAAAAATAATTTATATCGAATTTTGATTGCTCGAGCTTAAGTCACAATGAATTAACTTAGAAATTCCTTATATATTTTTAGTTTAATAATAGTTATTCATAAAAAATGGAGTAAAGAGATTTTAATATATAGAGAGCACACTGCTTTATACAAATAGATTCGGCATTAAATTTTTTTGATTTATTTTATCAAGATTATATAATTAAAAAAATATCAAACAATTCCGATCAATAAAATAGTTTCAGGATTAATAAACAATAACATTATAAAAATAAATCCTCATGGAGTTTGAATTACATATTTATATTAATTTATAATTATGTGTAGATAATTTCCTTTATTTGTACAATACTGGATCTAATACAAATAATAAAATATATATATTACAATTGCTACCATTTAATCAAATTAATTCTCTCACTCTATTTAGAAAATTTATTTATAAAAATACTCGGTTTTAGAAAAAAATCATGAAAAGTGTGGTAAATTATTCATAAGATGGATTTTTTGAGAAAATTTCTATATGATAAAAAGTCTAAATTAATTAATCGATGATAAATATGGATATTTTTTTTCTTTTTTCCGGATAAATTAATGATAATTAATGGAAAGAATGATCAAAATATGATTTATGGCTGAAGAAACCAGATATTTCCTGTTTCTTGAAGGTTTTATTGAAAAAAATAACAAAATATCCGAAAATTTTCTATATATAGATGTTAAAAAATTTACTTCTGATGAAAAATATATAAATAGTAGTATTTTTTTAAAATAATTTCTAAATTAGACACAATTAAAATGATTTATTTGGGAATTATATATCTATCTATGATAAAAAAAATTTTTGATTAAAAACTGACTTTTAATTTAGCCACCAATAATTCAATAGAAAATCTATTTATTTAAAAATAAATTTAATTAAGGTTTTTCTATAATAAAATTCTGAAAAAATCAATAAGGTATATAATTTTTGCAAATTTACATTATACGAGGGTGTAATTGTAGGAAATAAAACTTTTCACGACTTATTACGCATTAAAATTAATCTTTCATAACCATTTACAATTAAGATAGAAGTAAGATTTTTTGGACAGATTGCGAAATTAAAATTAGCTATGAAGTTTTCAGAAAAAGAATAAGGCTTATTATTGAAATATATTTTTATTTTTAATAAGCTCTTTATTTACCAAAGAATTTAAAATAAAATCAAGGGGAAATAAAGGTTGGAAAAATATTGAATTTAGAAAGATTCGAATACAAAATATTTTGTGAAATATTTTTAATAAAAATTCAGTACTCTAAAGAATCAACAAAGAGTGAAAAAAATAAGTTAAATATTAGTTTTTTGTATATAAAATTTAAGCTTAAAATACAAGTAAATTTTTCTATATGATAAAAAAAAGGAAAAAAAAGTAAGGCGGAAAGTTGAAAAATATAATGATATCTTGAGATTAAAATATTACAGGTCAGATTTATTATTAATGATAATCAGAATTTTATTATTTACATTTAAATAAAATAATTATAAATATTGTTCGTTCTATTTTTAAATTAAATCAACAAAAAAAGGGGGGCTAAATTGATAAAACTTTTTCGAAAAATAACTGTAAAAAAAGATAAAATGAGAGGTTAAAAAATTACGAGTAAATATGAAAAATAAAATATAAAAAGAAACAGATACATTAATTAAATTTGATTTAATTTTTCAAAACAAAATTATTCTGAGAATACATATTTAAATCAAATAAGAGTCTAAATATTTTTATGAAAAAAAACAAACATATTATTTACCAGAAATTAAATTGAAAATATATTTAGAAAAATTGTCTATATATCAATAATATGTAGAGATATATCCAAGAAGAATAATCAAAAAAAAATTCTATAGTTAAATTAATTTATTAAAATTAAAAATTATTCTAGATATTTATTTTTTTGAAAACAAATGTATATTAAAAAAACTATATCTCTACACAAAATTGGCTAATTATAAATCGATAACGCGCAGGTATATAATAAAATAAAAATTCAATTTTAGTATTAATTATTTAAAATTTCATGTTGATGAAACACTTTTTATTCTATTATTGTTATTTTTTTATTCAGATCAAATTAATAATAAATCGATCTTAATTATTATTACCGATCTTAAGCCCAAGTTAAGGTATTTTTAGTCGATGTATTGAATTTTAAGTCCGAAAAAATATATATATCAGTAGTTAAATTTTCAAGTCCCTTTCATTATGAATATAGCTAAATATAAATAATATTTTTCATAGATAAAATAACATCATTTTCACCCCTAAATAAGTATTAATCACATTTTATTTTATTTATTTTATATCAGTTTGCAACATTTTAGGTATAAAATAGTCAATCACTTTAATAATAGTCATATCTGACATAAATTGTTTTCTTTTCCATAGCTCTAGAACCCCATTAATTTTTTGTTGGGATTAAATATTATTTTGATTTACATGTATTTCAAAATTAATTATTTTAAATTTTAAATTTTTATTATTTTTTTATTGACTAAAATTGCATATCCAAATTCAGTTTTAAAGGTTTTTTCTTCCCTTAATTCTTCAGAAATAAAGTTTATCAACCTTTTTATGCTATTTTTTTGAAATAATAGCATATTTTTAAATATTAAAATTCTCATAATGATTATTTATTTTATTAAAAATAATTAAATTATGATTAAAATTATTCTTTTATACTATATTCATGGTTTATTGACTCTAATTTGGATATTAAAAATATTAGCCATAATTTTATCTGAACTTAAACATTTCTTAGTATCTTATATTAAATTAATAATTTTCTAGAAATAATTTTTTTAAAATTGAATTTCATAAGTTTTATTTTTTTAAAAAAAATTTAACATAAACTACACCTTTTTTCATTAATAATGAATTTTTTTTCTGAACCTGTGGGTTGATTCTTATAAAAAATATATAAGATCACCTTAAAAATATACATATTCCATTATCGGTTATAAATAATCAATAATAACCTCTTTTAGATTTCTTCTTTAAATTATTGTTATATTTTATTTGATCAAGTATTTTTTTTTATTATTTTAATCAAAAAAATAACCACCCAAATCTAAAATATGAGTCTAAAGATATGAAAAAAGGGTATTTTTATTTTAAAACTCTGTATTATGTTCTAAAATATTATAATTTTATCGATAAAACAATATTAATTTAAAAAGATTATCGATATCAAATTTTTATAATAGATAAAAAATATACTTTTTATTTCTTCAACTTTTAATTTAAAAATGGTGATATAAATTATTTATTCAATTTAAATTTTTTTTATCAAAATGGTATGTATTTTTTGTTGATTCATTAACTTATACTCGGCACAATATAATTATTATTATACATTTATGATATAAAATTAATATTTTTACCAATCTAATATATAATTTTTTTATTAAACTGGGCTTATAAATTTATATATTTCTATTTATGCAGATTTTTCTGTTTTAATCGATTTAACTGGCTATTGTTACATGTGATTAAGTTAGTTAAGATAAAATAAGGTTAAAATGGTATCTAATACAAAATAAGTGTCATTTATAATTAGAATGACAAAAAATTATGATTATTTTCATATGTAATACTTTGATATTTAATAATTTAAATTTAAATATCTAAAATAGTATCAATTAATTTGAAATCTTACTTTTTAAATTTTCTAAAATACCATGCTACGAAAATGGAAACCCCGTTCATTTTTTTTTTGTCGCATTTCTTATTAGGAATTTTTTTGTTATCAATCTTTGATATTTTAGTTGTTAATTTCGTATAATTAAAAAAGTATCATATTTTTTTATGATTATCTATTAAATAATGCATTGAATTTAGCTTTAAAATCCTTGAACAGACAGAATTGAAAATAATAACTAAATGTTAAGTTAGAATTCATATCTATTTGCGCTTATAATGGTTTAAATCAATCTTTATAAAAAAAATTTTTTGTCAGTTATTTTGCAGATTTTGCTAATCCAATGGGGTTATTACTACTGGTTTTTGTTTTTTTATCGGGGGCTTCAATAAAAGAACACTCTATTGAGTCTTCTTGATGGGATGTAAGGACCTTTTGGAAATTTGACTTGTGCATGCCTTTTAAGTTAAGATTCAAAGTGTTGATTTATAATCATCACGTATGTTTATTTTTTTTATGTATATAATTTTTACGTTTATTTTTACGTTTATTTTTTTTACGTTTTTTTTTCTGTTCCGTGGATATAAAATGCAAGAGTTAGAATATGTTTATTATAAACCGAAATTTATTTTTTTCTTGTCAAAATTTAAAGTAAAAGATGGAAATTGAGACCAATTCAAAAGAGTATAACTCTAAATTACTAACTATAATAAGTAGATGTCTTTAAAATTTCTTAGTTAAGCTAGATTTATTGATTCTGATTTTTCCATGCCCGCTCATTCTTTTGGAAATGATAGTATTTATATATAAAAGAAAAGAAAAAACCCATAATACAAAATAAAAGCTCCCTAGCAAGCTTTTTAAGCCTTTAAATTCAAATACTTGAAACAAAATAATAGATACCATATTTATTTGCTATATATCCTCTCTTTACAGGATAATCTTTTTTTCTTATTACTGGCACCCTCTCTCATCATTTTTAATAATTTATCCCAGTTTGCGATCTAATTGGCCGCCATTAATTGTTCGTGTAAAAGAAAGGGAATCTCTTTCTGCTCTTACACTTCAACAGTTATCATATTTATATGCAATCAACAAACATATAATTGGTTGATAAATAAATCATATTCATTATACGTATATTCATATACGAATAATTTACTCAATCTATTTCTAGATAAATAAATTAACAAAAAATCACCAAGTCCTGTTAGAAGGCCTACAGATGTTGAGATATTCAAAATTCATTTAATTAAAAAAGCTTATTTTATTTTTTACAAAAATTTTCAGAGAAAAACACATATTTTTTTTCAAAACTTTGTGTTCATTTTTTATCATATATTTGTATTTTTATTTCTATCATTCTATATTAATAATCTTTTATTTTCTCAAAATTTTGCAAATAAATAAATATCAGAATGATTTTGTTAAATATTTTTAAATCGATGTATATTTACTGTAGTTTCGAAACTGCAAGAAAATTTAAACGCGTGATCTCTATTTCAATCTAGATCTTAAGTATTATATTCGTTTCTCCTTTAAAAACTCGGATTGAAAACTTAAATATTTTGCCGAAGATAAGAGAAATTAAACTTATAATAGCATTAGAAAACCCACCTTCATTGAGATACATATATTTTTCTTCAAATACTAATTTTTTTTTAAAAAAAATATCCTTAAAAATTTTTAGAAGCATATGTTGTAACAATCTTCCATCTTTTAATACTAATTTAACCGAAAATTCGAAAATAAATGACACAAATTATTTTTATACTAAACTTTTTCCGATAAAATCATCATTAAATATTTTAATAGGCTAATTTTTCTAAGAAAAAATGTAAATAAAACCCATAACAGATAAAATTTTATCCTTTTTTTAATTCAAAAAAATGAGAAAAATTTCTTTAAATTAAAATCAAATGAGTAAAATTTACTCACTATTTTTCGAAAAAAATGCATTTAAGGATGAAGAACTTATTTTTTATCTTTACCAAACGTTTTAAACACCATAATATATTAAAAATAGTAAATTTATTCACTTTATTCTCAATTATTATCTTATGAATTTCTTTTAAATCAGATTTAAAGTTAAGTATGCAATCTGCAATTAATGTGCTGAAATTGAAATTTATCTTAAAATATTCACTTCCTAAACTGTTATTGGTTTTGCGATAATATTCTTGACTTATTCTATTTAGAATTAACACAGTTATAATTTTTTCTAATTTTTTTCAAAAATCCTACACCAATTTCATACACTCAGTATAAAAATCAATTTATTTAAATTTCGATTCTTTGCTTAAGTTCTTAAAACCTCTAAGTATTGTAATATATTTTAAATAGTAGACAAAAACTCAAATTAATTAGTTTCTATTAAGTATAATATTACATGCGATAAATATTTAGCTACTGAAAATGGGGTTTTTTCCACGCAGTTATTACTAAGCAAATTTTTTTTTATTAATCCAAAATTTCATTTTGTAATTATTTTTACAGAATAATAAATCGATTTCAAATAATATTATTTGTTTTAACTTGAATTTTTTTTTTATAAATTTTAAACTTTATTTGGGTATATTTCAATTATTTTTTTTTATGAGTTTTTTATTATTGGCATAGCCTTAATAGAAAATTATAAATTTATGATATTTTATTAGAGAAGGTGTTATGATCGCTCTATCTTAATTTTAGAGGAAAAATCTTTTAAGGCAAGGTCTAGAGATACACTAAACCTACCTATATTGTTTTTTAAACTTGTTAGCTTTTTGAATACAATAAAGTTTCAAAAGATTAATTAATGTTTAATTACAATAACTTTTCTCAAACATTACTCATGTATCGTTTTTGGTTTTATTTATAGCATTATTATATATTATTTTATTTTATTTTTTTTCTTGGTATTTAAATATCCCGAATATTAATAACAAAAGTTTATTATAACAAATAATTGTAAAAAATTAAATTGCGGAAAATGGTCAAAATTTTAATGAATAAAAAAAACTTGGTTTAAATTTATAAAAAAATTATTGATGTCTATAGTAAATTTTTTTGGTACAGAGGTATTTATTTCTTGCTTTAAAAAAATTATTTTATTATTTTCGATAATTTATTTATATTTTATAATCTAAGCTTTTTTGCTAGATTTTTGATTTTTTTTACTCAATATAATCATAGCCATTTAGTAGATTTTTTTTTTATCTGTTATATAATTGTTATTATTCAAATTCAAATTCAAATATTGTTAATATAGTTTATAGATAAATAAAATAAAATGATTTTTTATAGAATATTTTTGAATTATGTGAAATGAAATAATGAATTTAGACACTTTTCGAACTAAATTTTTTATAATTTTTTAATGCTATTGTTTTAATTAGAAAAGTTCATCTAAAATTAAAAATTATAAGTGAGAATACTTCAAAAAATAAATTTGTGAAAATCCGATATTTTTATATTGGCCGCAGAGAGAAAAAAAAAATTAACGCAGAATCAATAGAATTACAATTTTCTTTGTTGGTTTATATTATTTATCATACATATATGTAGAGTTTTAAATAAAAAAATAATGGAATTCCCACAATTGAAATCATAATTGTGGGCTTTATTAAATAAATATCGATTATTTAAAAAAAATTTAAGAAAAATAATAAACTAATATATATATATATTAATTTTTAAAGACGTCATTGATAAAAGAAGTCTTTGTCTTTTGAAATTAATTTAAAAGGATATTGATTGCAAATATAATAATGTATAAGGGTATTAATTTGAAAAAAATATAAATTTGAAGAGGGACTGATTTGCAAAGATATAAAAACTTCCAAGCATAATAATTTTAAAATATTTAATTAGATCAGTTAAATTATATATCATCAAAGAAAAAAAAATATTAAAAAAAATGAAGTAGAAAAAAATAACGAAAATAATACCATTTGCAAGAATTAATGCATAAAATAAATTTATCTGTATCCCTAAGTAGAAAAAAACGCGCTCCAAATATAATTAAAATTCACATAAAATTCACAAAATTTTTACATCTTTAAAATAAACATTTTTTGATACTGAAAATATATAAAGGGGTTAGTTCTTATATATTCTCATTAGTTTTTTTTCTCCTTTTTAACTACTACTCTTTACAGCATTTCTCAGAAAAGAAAAACACCCAAAATAAAAAAAGTCAAAAACAAAACAAAACAAATTAGTTACAATAAGAATCAATCAAATTCAACCCTTTAATTAAAAAAGTGGATTAATTTGAATACAGAAAATTATATCGACGTTCAGAATCTACTGGGAATCCGAAAGAAAAAATCGAAGCTATAAAGGTCTGCAGAACTTTGCAAAAGTAGTCTTCACCATACCAAAAAAACCCTCAAAATTTATGTATATATTAATTCCATTGATAATTATATTTAGTGAAAACGTATTTTAATTTATTTTTTCTCCATAAATGTACATTTTTTACATAGATAATGAAAGAAAAAAGGTAATAATAATTGATTTGTGATTTGAGAAAAAATTAACTGGTGAATTTTATAAAATAATTATAGAATACGGAAAAAATATATCTCTTCAGGTGGGGTTTTTAAATGAAAAACTAAAAAGATAATTTACATTAATTATTCACTAAATATATAAATAAAAATACAAAAATAATTCAATAGTTTTTTAAAAAAGCATTTTTTTTCTGTAATAATCTAATAAATATGAAATATATACGTAAATAAGGTAATAGAAATGTGAGAAATTGGAAGGAGGCCAAAAAAAAAAAATTTAATAAATTTTTAACTTAGTATATAAAAAATAAAACAGAACAAAAAAAATTCAGAGAATTTAACTATTTACCCATGTTTATCTATGTTAATATGTGATATTCAGAATATTATTTATGATCTCACCCTAATATTAAGAATTTATTTCATAAATAGAAGGCAATGATTTTTAAAAAGAACCTAATTTGTTAAATAATTGATTTTTTCTTGTTTTTATTTTAGTGATTTTTTTTTAAATAATATCAAAACTATACTATAATTACCAAAAAATGAAAAACAAAAAATTCGAAATTCAAAATTGAAACTAAGAATTAGACTATTATAGCTAATATACTTATTTTTTGGTTCTTTTTTTGGTTGGCTAAGTTAATGAGATTTAATTTGTCTATAGAAACCCCACCCCTCTCAACACCACCACTTATGGCATATCTTAAATTAGTATATCAAATAAGTTAAATATATGAATAATGATGATTTTTTTTGAAGAAAAAATATTTTTTCAATATCGAACTTCTAATTACAATTCATTTAATAAGGGCATTAAAAAAATATCATACACTCAATCTTATGATTTATCTTCTTTTTTTCATAAAAATGACTATTAAATGTTAATAATCATATTGATAATAGAAGTTTAGTCTTTTTACGGGAAATTTATCAGAACGTGTTATTATCTAATTTTTCTTCTTTTTAACGACGAATATAAAGTATTATAATTATGCTTGCTTTTTTAATTGTAAAAATACATTTCAAGATCTAAAAAAATGAATAACGGTGTAAAACTTAGGCAGTTTGTTCTCTTAAAAGTAAAAAAAATCAATCCTATAATACACTGCAGGGTATTTCAGCAATAAGCCAATACAATTCTGCTTATTAAAAAGAAAATTTTGTCGAGCAATTGTCAAATTTTTGATTTTTCAAAATTTTCTTAGGAATGATTAATAGATCTTGAGATATAAAAAAAATAAAATATAAAAAATATAAAAAAATTGCATATGGAATATATTAATAATTATTATATAGATTTATTTAGCTATGAAAGAAAAAAAATCCTTTTTATAGTTATTTTAAGATTTTTTTTAGCTTGATATTTTTTTGTGTAGTTTTTCTTAATTTTGTGTAAATATTTTTAATATTATATAAAAAAACGCATACTCTTATTTTTGTTGTAAATGCTATAATCTAATAAATCAAAATTTATTCTTCAAAATGTATAATTAGGATAACAAATTACTTGGAGGTAAAAGAGATTTTTTATATAATTTATCTTAAATCTCCATTATCTTTAGTGAAAAAAAAATATTAATTTAAAAAAAATTATAAGTTTTTAAATTGATTTAGATAATTAAAACAAATTTAGATATTTTTTTCATTCATGGATTTTTTTAAAATGGATTTTAATTTTAAGATTGGTCAATTGTTAAATACAATAAAAAGAATTTAAGATGAGGATATTGTATAGTTTTTTTTATAAAAACTAAAGATAAATAATAAAATAATTAATTATCTATTTAATATAAGTAGATAGTAAATTTTAACAATTTTTTTAAGATTTATTTAAAAAAATTTAATTAAAATTGAAAATTTATTTTTTTAAAAGTTTAAATTTTTTGTCGAAAAATTTGCCATTTTTCAAAATAAATCGTCATTTCATTAAATTTTACAAAATTACATTTAATTATCTTTAATTTTTTATTTATATTATTTTTCATCAATATTAAAAAGCTATATAAATTCCCTTGGCTTTTTCACCTAAATTTATCATTTCAGAATTTTATAGAAATTTGCAGAAATATATATAAAAAAACCATCATAGCCAAACCTTTTACATAATAAATTTATTAGCACTCATACTAACCCATATATTAAAATTTACAGTATTATAATTAAATGTAATAAAAAATATTTATTTTTAAAAAACTTCATAAGTTATAGAAATTTCCTGATTCTTATTTTAATAAAAGATTTGGTTAAGTTTCTATATTCAAAAAAAGAAATAACTATTTCCTCACTCATGTCATCAAAATCTAAAATTAAAATCTAAATCTAATTAATTTTTAATAATATAAAACAAATATATTTAATAAGATTTTTTTTCTTGTTCCAGGATAATATGGCTAGGTGAAATAATAATAAAATTTATTTTAAGTATTTAAATTTAGATACTTATATTAATAAAAAAAAATGCATTGTTCTCGAATTGTTATTCAATTTTCTCGCGAAAAACTTCTGGCACATAAAAAAGCCATAAAAATCAATATTGCTTAATTTAGTCTATTTTTTATAGTAATAAATTTAGCTTTTGATTACTGAGATAAAATAAAATTAATAAAATCAAGTCATCCCAGTTATAAATTGAAATTGATAAAATTATCAATTTTATAAAAACACATGATAGACAAAAATATGGATTAATTTTAACGGAATGAAAAAAGAAATGGATTTAAAGTTGATAAATTGAAAATATTTCAAGAATATTTTATGCTTTAATAATAATTTAAATTATTTACGTTTAAAAGTTGATTAAGAAATATTTTATTGGTATGGAATTTAATGATTTTTTTTTTCAGAAATATTTGAGGATTATATTATTTAGATAAAAAAAGGTTTCATCGAGTATATATAAATTTTTATAAAATATGATCTAAAATAAATAATTTATCTATCTCATGCCAAAAAATTTGAAAAATAGAATAGAAAAACTTTTATTGAATCAATATATATATATAATTATATTTCTTAATCATTATTTTTTCTCATCTGAAAATTTTTTAACGAAATAAACTTTTAATCGAAATATTACCTGTATTTCTCAAAATAATATCATACAACAATAGTTTCTAAAAAATTGATATAATTAAATTATATTCTTAATATAAATAAGGCTTGATATATTTTATTTAAAAAATCTACTAAAAATAGTTGTAATTATTAATATTAATATGAATTATATGTTTATCGAATTTTTTTTAAACTTTAAAATCACAAATGCTAAAATTTATTACAATTTGAAATAAATAAAATACATATTTTAGAGTTCAAACTTAAAATATCTAGTTCTCTCGCAAGATTATGAAAGTTGGTAGGAAGAAAATTTAGTTTTTTTTTATATTACATAACCCGAAGAGCTTAAATTAATGAGATTAAAAAATATATCTAATTAATTATCTCAAAAATCAAAAAATATTTTAATCCTCTGATTAAATTCTATAATTTTCACCAAAATCTAAATTATTTAAAACTAAATTATTTTAGCCCTATTTTTTTAAATTTTATAAAGGTTTTTATGATGATGAGAAAGTAGTAATATCTAAGAAATTCATTATCTAAGATATTAAAATCCAATATTTAGCGGTATATATACTTTGGAAACATTATAAACTGGTTCTTCAAACGAATAAACAAAATTTTAAAAGAAGTATATCTTTCCCAAACGGTTCTTCGAAATTTTTTAACCGATTAGCTTTCTGAAATAAAATAAAATTATTCGGAGTCAGACATTTTTGTGCTAATAAATCTATCATTATTGTCTAAATGCCAAAAATCCACCCATATTTATATTTTTATGTTAATATTTGTGCGATTATTTTTATTATTTTTAATTCTATAACACTAATTGGAAACTTTCAAGGTAGTTATTTACATAATAAATTTTTTCAATTAAAGTAAAAATATAGATTCGAAATTATAATATAATTTATTTTTTTATCCTAATACTTTAAAATTGTGTCACTAAATAAATTTTTTTGGGAAAAAAAGTATTATGAATCACATGAAAAATATTATTTTTAGCTTTAAGTAGATTTTGATGTGATTTTGCTATAAAATATGTATAATTAATCCAGAAACAGCTTTTTATATCTTCCTAAAGTTTCCACAACAAGTTAATTCGTAATAAAAATACTTAATTTTTTTTCTGGCAGCTAATTTTCATTTCAGATATCTTATAGCTTTTTATTGTATCAATATAAGTATAATAAGTGAACTGTATTTATTGAAAATTTTTTTTTTCAAAAAGTAGCTAAAACCTTATAACCATTAGTTTAATTAGTTTTTTTTGTATATTTATAATAAATTAGTAAAAACATAACATTTACTAATGAAAATAAGTACTATTTTTAGAAAAAATTCGGATTTTTTTTTTTTTAATTCGATTTTATAAATTTAAATTATAAAATATATATAATTATAATTATTTGTACTGTGTGAGAGAAATAAATTTAATTTAAATCTATTTTATGTTTAATATAATTTTCAAACAGAAAAATAGAAATAAATTCTTAAATATGATCAAAAAAATGATAAATCAAGAAAGGAATTGCTTGCAGTATCTTTTGGTTAATTTATTAAGAGCTATATCAAATACTTACTAAATTTTTGGATTAAAATAAATAAAAAAAATTGATGTGGTATAAATTCACTAAAAAATAGTTTTCAAAATGCATATTTCGATTTCGATTTCGATTTATATATATTCTTTTAAAAAAATTTAATATAAATTTTCAATTTTTGAAATTGAACTAAAATTCTCAAAAAAATGATGATTTTGTGTAGAAAATTTTAGTTTGGTGATAATTATAAATAAAAAATCGCCGAATTTTACTTTAAAAAGTGAGTATGAAGTTCAAAAATATAACATAAAAAACATTTATTGGAATTATTTTATGGTAATAAAAGTAATTTTAATACTACATAATGTAGAAAAATGAAATTATTATATATAAGGAAATATAAAAAATTAATCCACATACCCTCTAGGAAATTATTTTTTCACAAAAAAATATCAATTAACCCGCTCCCCCCCCCCATTCAAAAAAAATTGGGGAATTTAACCGGAAAAAAAAAGCTCCTTTATTTAAACTAAATATATTAAAGGGGAAATATCAATAAAAAAATTAATCATTGTACTAGTTATAGTATAATTATTTAAAATCTTTATCATTTTGGCTATTTATTAAAAATAAACCTAATAATTTCGGGACAAATCAGAAAATCTGAATATGTTCATCAAAGAATGAACCTCTCAAAATTATTCTCAGATCAGTCCTTGAAAAATTATTTTAATCCTAAAATAAATATAATCTCCTAAAACCACACAATATATTTATTTTACTTACTAAAAAAACGAATCTATAGTTTAAAACACCCATTTAAAAAATAATCCTGAAGACCAATTAGCAATTATAAAATAGAAAAAAAAAACTCTGAGCGTTTTTCGTTTAATAAAGAAAAGTTAATATTGATTTTTATATATTGGAAAGCTTATTTGAAAAAAAAAATCAGAATCATTCTTTGATGGGAAAGAAAAATATAATATAGATTTTATTTGGGATCCTCAAAAAATAATGAAGGATTTTAATGAATATTTTCACAAATTCAAATCATATTAATTTTATTTAATATACATATTAAAATATATGCCAAAGATAGTTTGAGGTTAATTTGTATTATTAAGAAAAATCCATAGAATCATTATGGATAGATTTTCTTATATTAAATTTAATTCAAGATATATAAAATACAATTTAATATTAAATAATAATAAAAAATTTATAGATTTAAAAAATGGAGGTGAAAAATTACTATGATAATCTTTTAGATTTTTTTTTTACAAATTTCATTTAAAATTAAATTACTTTTGACTGTTAATTTTTTTTTTTTGATTTATTCAATATTGAATATAATTCAAAATATATTTGTTATGATTATTATAAGATATTTCTTTAATAAGGCTTTTCATATCGGGGAAAAAAAATAATTTTAAAAATCTCAAATTGACAAGTAATATTCTAATAAAGATTGAATGGGTTCAATTTTAATTAAAGTAAATTTGAGTGCATTCATTATTTTAAAAAAATATCATCTTTTTTGAATTTTTTAAACTAGCATTTACATATATACTCTTGGAATTTTTCATTTTTTCATTTTTTCATGTTTTTTATTTTCTAAATTCGCAATCCAGATTATGTATTATCTCACTACAAATTAAATATTTGTCTAAAAACAAAGGATTTTGAATTTTTTTTAAAATTGTGTTAAACATATCTTATTCTAGTGAAATTTTGTTTAAATAAACTACATAATTTTACGTCGTTTTATTAGGTTCTATTAATACTTATTATCTTCGTAGAAAAAATTGAATCCCAAATGTTGTTATAGTAAATATCAGCCATCATAATTATTATTGGACTTGAAGTACTTTAAGAAACAAAATTTGAGAAATAAATAAACCTAAATTAATATTGATTTAAATTAGATAAAACTTTATATATTATAATGTTAGATGATATCAATTTTGATAATATTTCAGTAAAGAAACGAAAAAAAATTTTAAGTTTCTATTCTTGAAATTTTTTTGAGAAAAGGAATTAATTATTATTATCAGAATATAAAAAATATTTCCAAATAAACAAAATAAAATATTGTGATCTTGAAAATATAAAAATTGTGTATTTTTGTCTTTTTTTTGGATATAGATAGGCTATTTGAAAATTAAAATATCTTATTAAAATAACGCCGACGCTTTAAATAAAAAAATTATAACAAAAAAACAAAAAAAAACTTAAATATAGTAAATAAAAAGATAAAAAAATGAATTATATTTGGATTTTGAATCATTAAAATATTTCTAGCAATGAAATTTAATATGTGAATTTTTTTTTTGAAAATTTACTATAAATTCGAAACAAAAAATCCCTAAAAATCTAATACCAAGCATTATTATATTATTAAAAAGGCAAAAAATAAACAATATTTATTATATTTTTTCTTTAATACAAATACTAAAATGGAAAATTTCCGAAATCGAATCATAACAAAACAAATTAAACATAATTTCTGAAAAAAATAGAATTTCAAATAAAAAAAAAAAGAAGAAACATATTTAAAAACTAAATCAATAATTATGTATTTTAAAAAATAATATTATTATGAATAGTATATCGAACTCCCTTCTTTTATATTTTTATTTGAAAATTGTAAAATATAGATTCTATTTTTTAATGAAGCATCAATCTAAATATACCTTAATAAATATTAAATCGGTGAGGTTTCTATTATAAGTAAATAAGAATATATCCTGTTTGTATTGAGTTTTCTTTATTCTTAAAAAAATTTTACTACCTTTTTCGATTTCTTTGTCGGGGTTCCAATTTCCACTGAATCTATTGTAGATTTGGGAATAAATCTGTTCAACTTGGCCTGGTTCTTGGTACTCATTTTCTTTTGTCTCTACAATGTTTTCCTTTTTTGTTATAGTTAGTTTTAAAATTATTAATAACATATTTTATTTATTTATTTATTTTATTTTTGTCTCGTTTTTATCTTATTTTTTGAATTTTATCTTATTTTTTAGTTTATTTTTTGAATATTTTTAAGATAAAAAAATAGCATTTAAAAAACTAAGGCAAAACTTTTATAGTACGGCTGAATTTTAGTTTAGAATCAAAAATATTAGTATATTCTTTATAAGCTGAAAATTTTACTTTATGATTATTCCGAATTACTATCTATAATAAATATATGTCTTCAAAGATCTTCCAGGATCATATTTTTTCTTATTTCTCTTTTTCCGAAAAAAAACCATCATCTTTTTATTTCTTTTTATTGATTTCTTCTAATACATCTTTTACGCAAGCAAAATATCATATTAATAATCTCTACCATTCATATTTCATGTCATTGGTTATACCTGAAGCGTTGTAAACATGATCCTTGATTAGCTAATCCCTCTCCTTCTTTGTCATCACTTATCTTTAAGTGTTGAGTTGTTTTTTCTTTATTTTCCAATCTTTTTACCGCTTTATAATTTTTACAAAGTACTACTCTTGTACTAAATCATAATTTGAAAGTTATTCAAAGGGTAATCATAAATGCATATATGACGATCCTAACTTCTACATATGATTTAAATATGACTGAAAAAAATCTATTCGATGAATTTAAAATTATCGAATTACAGATTTTTTTAAAAATAAACTCTAATAGGTAAGCATAATTGTTGAATATTCTATTTTGCTAAATAAAAAAATATTACTAAATCTAACAAATAAAATCCAAGTTTTTATAATTTTTTTAAAAGAATAACTTTCAACTCTAAAAAGTTAATATGTGTTTTAAATAGTAAAAAATGTAAATTCAATCAGGAATAAAAGATTGAAATTCATATCAATTAACATTATAAAAAAAAAATTGATAATAAAAAACTTAATGAAATTATAAAAAAATTACAAATTAAGAGTTTTTCTTTATATTTACATAAAATTTAACTGGAAGAATTTCAACTGGGTACAGAGCCACAAAAACAGCAGATGTAAGTGAAGTGAAATGAAACTATTATTATTATTATTATTATTATTATTATTTCATTGTTTAACATTTTTTAAATTGTTTTAAATTGTTTTATCTATTGAAAATTAAATTAATAAACTCCCTATATTCATAATTCAATAATATCGGTGAGGAGAAGCTTTAAAATCGCTGTTCTGAAAAAAACAATATATTAAAAAAAAATTATTAATAATAAATCAATAAAAATAACATAGGTTATTTTAACAAAGAAATATATCTGAATTTATATAAGATAAGCAGTGTAAAAAGATAAAATGAACTGTTTTATTATGTTTGAGAATCAATGAAAAACTTTATAAAAAAACCATAAAATAAAATAAAATTAAAATCTTAAAAATTGCTTAGGTTATTAAAAAAATGGTCAGCATTTTATAAATACTAAAATCTTGCATAGCCAAACCGAAATCTGACATCTATCACTAAAATAAAACACTTATCACTAAAAACTGTCATTCATTGCATTTTTTACCACTAAAATTTGAGCTTCATCACTAGATTTTTTTTTGATTAATTTATTGTCCAAAATTTCAAAAGTTGATGCAAATTTTTCCTTTTTAGGAAATTCGATGAATTGTCCCTTATTGTGTGATATATAAGATGGTCATAATTTTTGATAGTAATATAGACTATCAATCCCACCGCAAGTTTTTATATAGGAAAATAATAATTACAACATAAACAAACTCGAAATAAAACTATAAATCCTATATTCATAAAAATCAACAGTTCCCAGCGATATAAAAAAGGAGAAATTAGGCTCATATTATCTGATCCTAAACATCTAATAAAATCGAATAATGTATGTGCCAAATGGTATAATAAATGTCATAACAGACCCACTATCAACA